>CM076584.1:1541840190-1541932776 GCA_034641835.2 Pinus albicaulis
GCTAGACATAATAAATAAAGTGAGAAATAAGAAGGGTCACCTCACTTTAGTCATCTCACTTTATAAATAAAGTGTTCTTTTCCTAGTAGATGAACGTTGTAACTTAAAGAGGGGGCCTTGGGGGTCCACGTGGATATGATGGAGGAGACATAAGGTTAACCCAAGGTAAACTGCGCAGATCCAGGGTGAGTTGAGTTTTGGAGGGAGATTGGCGTTATAAAAGGAGAGGCTCTCACCTCATTTGATCATTCATGATTTGATATTCTTATTGATAGCTAGACTCTTGTCTGCTTCAGCACGCCGGTTGTTTAGTCGGTCTGCAGCACTGTTTAGTGCACGAGTGTCTCCGGTCGGAGATCTCACCCTTAGCCTCGGGGGACTTCGAGTGCCGGCCCTGGTAAGGTTTTCTGGTTTCACCCTTAGCTTCGGGGGACTTCGAGTGCCCGCCCTAGTAAGGTTTGTTCTAAGTACACTTTTCAGTTCCAGTAGCAGAGCAGCAGCAGTTTCTGAAGCAAATCTGAGGAGGAGAAAGCCCTCTAGTGGCTGCGCAGTTCATTGAGGAGAGGACGCTGTCTCACCTGGAGAGAGGACGCTGTTTTATGCAGGAGGGTGAGGACGCTGTCCCAGGAAGGACGCAGTCCAGATCTGGCAAGGGAGAACGCTGTTCAGTGAGGAGAAGGACGCTGTCAAGCCTGGAAGTGAGGACGCTGTCCATTTCTGAAGGAAAGGGTTGCAGATCTGAAGGCCCATTGTTAGATCCACTCTTGGAAAGGGTAGATCTGAGCAGATACTTGCAGATCTAGTCTTGTATGTTGCAGATCTGGAGGTTTAGCACTAGATCCAGCTTGGGGAGTTACAGATCTGAGGAGATATTGACAGATCTAGTCCAGATCTGAAGAGAGAACATCAGATCCAGCCTTTGGGGTTGCAGATCTGGGGAGATATTGTCAGATCCAGCATAGATCTGAAGAGCTAGCAGCAGATCTAGCCTTGTAGCATGCAGATCTGGAGAGATAGTAGTAGATCCAGCCCTTTGCCAGCCTATTTCTTGAGCTTTTGAGCTGTTCCTGAGGGCACAGCGTTTTTGTAGGAGGAGGGTTTCTGGGGGCGATTTTCGGAGGTGGTCCATTTGCTTCACGGTTTCTGGGTTTTGTCCGGAGCAGCGAGTATAGGTGATCGGTAGATTTTCAGCTCATTCCGGCAAGGGGATCAGCCCCTAGCTTCAGTTCCTTCCAGCGGCTGGGATGCAGTTTCTGTAGCAGCCATTTCTTATTTTTCTGAGAGGGTCTCCACTTGCCTAGGGCAAGGATAGGTGCACTCATTCTGATTATCTTGTACTCCTCTCTATGTACTTTCAGATTAATAAAATGGCTCAGTTTTCTGGTATTCTATGTGTCATTATTCAGTGATCTGATTCAGCATTGCATATTCTATATCAGTTTGGAAAATTTCTGTTTATTACTGGTTATTTCCCTTTGGGGATATTACAGTGGTATCAAAGCTCTGATCTGGCTCAGCCTGTGGTCTATGACATCAGAAAAGAAATCATACAGAGCAATAGCAGTTGCAATTCCAGAAACGCAGTTGGAAAAAGGGCCAAAATAAAAAGGGTCAAATTTCGAAGTTGGGAATTTGGAAAAACGTTTTCTGGGTTTTTCTGGGTTTTGGGCGAGGATCACTTTCCCAAATTCCTGGAATTTTCTGAATAGTTTTCAGTGGATAAAGCGGAGGTCGAAGTTAAGCCACAGTATGGTTTTGCAGCAGCCGTGCATTTTCTGAGGAGCCTGTAGACATATAGCAGAAAGAGCTGATGGCAGGTGATGTGGATAAGAGGAGATTTAGGGAGACAGGTCAGCGGGATCCAATGGAGGCTATGTTGGCAAGATGGGCTGAGAAGTTGGCTGAGAAGATGGATGCAAAGATGGATGCAAAGATGGATGCATTCATGCAGGAGGTAACCAGGAAGGTTGCAGGGGGAACGCAGAAAGAACCCCCTAGGGTCTTTCAGGTAGGGGGAGGATCAGGAACATCTAGTTACATACCGGATGCTATTCCCATTGTGACAGCACAGAAGGTCGATCCCATGGACACGCGACCTACCATGCCTACTTTCCTGGTAGAGGAAGAGGAACCAACTGCACCAAGAGATGGGGGTCCAGCTCAACATGCGGCTATTTTTGCAGATTGGTGGAGCATGGGACAGGAATTCATGGATGCTATCCCTTTGGATCAATATATCCAGTTCCGATGTGGCGGCAAGACTTATGAGCAGGAGCGACACAAGGGACGTGGCTCCCACCGTGATAGTCACCGTGCAGCGAGTAGATTCCATTTACCGACATTTGACAGGTCATCCAGGCGCTCAGGAAGAGCTTGGGAGGACAAGTTGGATACCTCTTTCCAGCTTGACCGAGTATCGGAGAGGAAAACCATTAAAATGGTTACCTCGCACTTGGAGGATGAGGACACGCAGGATTGCAGGGAGTTCGAGGATACACCTAGTGTGACACAGGACTCACCATCATTAGAGCCCTCCTTGACCGTGCCGGTTGATATCGTAGTGGAGGAGATAGAGCCTACCCCGGTAGAGCCATCCAGTGAGGTGATGACTGGAGCCGTGTCCGAGTCTTCGGATGGTAGCAGCACACAACAGATGGGTGAGGTGTCAGGAGATGTATCCAACCTCGATGAGGTAACGGCAGGTACAAAGATATTGGATGATGGTCGCAGACAGCAGTATCATCGGCTTCGGACGGACTTTCGAGTTTTGAGGGAGAAGGCCGCGTTGGTACGGGAGACCATTTTGTTGCAGGACCAGGAGCTGGAGGGTATGAGAGCGACTTGTGCCAAGTCAGCGGCCAAGTTGGTCCACATTGGGGAACAGCTGGATTCCCTGATGGTACAACCCGAGAGCACATTGCAGCGTCAGATCATTCCCCTTCAGGTATGCATGGATGGGACTAGCAGAGTTGTTGGGTCATCTCTTCCCATTGGAGAAAGAGAGGCAGAGCCACCTAGTCAGATCTCATATGTTGACGTAGATAGCGGTATGAGACGATCAGAGTTGTACAGGGTACAGCATCCATATGTTGAGATTGGATGGAGAGAGATTTTGAGTTGGTACTCGGTGGAGCGGGCTATGGAACACAATGATTTGGTTCCCTTCTCACGAGAGCAGATAGAATATGGAGGACATCTTCGGATGGATAACATCTTTCATGCTTGTGTTGGACATCCCTTGAGCCATACACATCGTGATGGGAGGTTTTTGCCTACCACCTATTTGAGTCTTGATAGGGTCTCATTGATCCTTGAGAAGTTTATATTCCAAAATCCCATGAAGTGCAAAATCAGAAATTTGATTTGGGAGGATGGTAGCCCTCATGGGAGGAGTGACAGGATGAGGAGAAGGAGGCATCCACAAGCGATTGAGTGGATGGGGATGATGAGCAAGGAGCTAGGAGGCTACTTGCAGATCTGTGCTACCAGGCAGCAGGAGGCTTCGCTGCGCTGGTTACTCTTGAAAGAGTTTGGCCATCTCTTGGCAAACACTCTTCCTAAGAGTCGGAGGGTGGAGGAAAGATGGTTGGATACTTGCATCATTGAGCAGCATGGAGTATGTATACAGGGTGTTGCTATGATACTTGTTATGTCTTCATCACATGAGTTGCATGATGGAAGTATGGGGAGGCAGCAAATTGTTTGGTTGCTTGGTTTGTTTCTGGGAGAGCAAGGGCAGATCTGCTCTCACACCTTGCATGATGTTGCAGGAAGAGGGGATGGCACTATCTCCTTGATATTTGATGATGACGGGGAAGCACTTCCATCTTGGGGAGTATTCCACACTTATTGCAGCAGTATTAGAGGAGTCTTTGACAGGGAGCATGTCAAAGGACAGAGTCTTGTATTGACAGGAGCTTATTTGCATAAGCCCCCAGCGTTGTCACCTTGGAGCAGGACATTATGGATGAAGTGTGCGCAGCAGAGATATGGTGGATATATAACCCATAGGTCCCAGGATCACTTCATATTTGGTGCACAAAGAGGAGGTAATGATGATAGAGACATCTATGGCATATTCTTCTTGACTTGGGTTTCCAAGCATGAGGAGGCTTATCTTCTTGCAGCACATGGTTCATTCTTCTTCATAGCATGCCTAGACACTATGGAGGACTCATCTATGGATCCATGTACCATCTTACTTCCAGCAATTGGCCAGATTTGTATAGGAGGCTTGATGATGAGGGAGACACATGAGCTGAATGTGCCTTTGAGTATTTTCTGCACTACATGTTCTAATAGGAGCATGGGAGGAGGCATGGCCACCACTACTACATATGTGTTCTCTTTTGAGCTGGGCCATGGGATTGATATTCATCCATTGTACAGCTATGGGCAAGTGTTTGGTCTTATGTTGTTGTCATATTCAGACATTTACTATCCATTAGTAGATGTGATGGATCTTGTACATTGCTTGCCATGTGATTTTCTGAGGTTGCAGGGGATGAGACTGCGCTGTATCCTTGTGAGGGATTGTTTGCATCATATATCCTCATGTGACACCTTCAGCAAACATCTCATTAGGATGATCCATGATGACCATGTCATATTCTTCATGGATGGTTTGTGTTGGGCCAGCTTGTTCTCCATTGATAGAGGAACCTTCTATGGTGGATTGTTTTTCACTTTGCCATTGGAGGGCAATAATTTTGCAGCCCAGGATCAGCATAGACTCTACACTTGTCATGAGTGGAGAGAGGGACAGCATGGGGTAAGCTATGATGCTTGCCAAGTTCATATTTTCAGCCCACCTTCATTACCAGAGCTTGAGGTGGAAGGAGATTTTCAGGAGTTGCCTTGTTGGGAGGTGGCTAATTTTGTCTGGGTGATTGCTTGGAGATGGAGGATCCACAGGAGGGAGATATTCCTCATTATATTTTCGACTCCATGCCTTGATTGGAGAGAGGTGACGAGTTGGTTCACAGTTGATGGGCCAGCTTACACAGTCATAGATGCAGAGCAGCAGCAGTCATGGTCTTCAGTCATAGCCAGAGGCAGTGAGCAGTCCGAGCCATGGCACTTGGGCTATTATTGGCCATGGTGGCGATGGGACCCGGGCGGATTGTTAGTTGGCTGGTATCATGAGAAATCAGTTTGGGGTCCTGGCATTGAGATATCCCTTCGTATCAGGGTGATGCAGGAGATAGAGAGGTTTCAGTGGGACCCAGGCACATTTTGCAGTATCGGTGAGGAGCATCGGCTAGAGAGTAGGCTTGTTCAAGCACTGCTTGAGAACAAGCAATTTTTGCCGGATGAGGATGCCACTTGGGAGAGCGAGCAGACTTTACAGCATCCATCACTTCAGTTGCTTGAGGACAAGCAACGTTTTGCCGGGGGAGACTGTAATATTCCCAATTAGCCTTGCTAATTGGAATATTTCATTTTTGCTTTATTCTGCCGCTTTAGCTAGACATAATAAATAAAGTGAGAAATAAGAAGGGTCACCTCACTTTAGTCATCTCACTTTATAAATAAAGTGTTCTTTTCCTAGTAGATGAACGTTGTAACTTAAAGAGGGGGCCTTGGGGGTCCACGTGATTATGATGGGGGGAGGCATCAGGCTGACCCAAGGTAAACTGCGCAGGTCAGAGACGAGTAAGGGAGCAGTTAAATTTTGGAGGGAATTTGGCATTATAAAAGGAGAGGTTCTCACCTCATTTTGATCATTCATGATTTGATATTCTTATTGATAGCTAGACTTTGTCTGCTTCAGCACGCCGGTTGTTTAGTCGGTCTGCAGCACTGTTTAGTGCACGAGTGTCTTCGGTCGGAGATCTCACCCTTAGCCTCGGGGGACTTCGAGTGCCTGCCCTGGTAAGGTTTTTCTGGTTTCACCCTTAGCTTCGGGGGACTTCGAGTGCCCGCCCTAGTAAGGTTTGTTCTGAGTACACTTTTCAGTTCCAGTAGCAGAGCAGCAGCAGTTTCTGAAGCAAATCTGAGGAGGAGAAAGCCCTCTAGTGGCTGCGCAGTTCATTGAGGAGAGGACGCTGTCTCACCTGGAAAGAGGACGTTGTTTTATGCAGGAGGGTGAGGACGCTGTCCCAGGAAGGACGCAGTCCAGATCTGGCAAGGGAGAACGCTGTTCAGGAGGAGAAGAACGCTGTCTAGCCTGAGAGCAAGGACGCTGTCTATTTCTGAAGGAAAGGGTTGCAGATCTGAAGGCCATTGTTAGATCCAGCCTTGAGAAGGGTAGATCTGAGCAGCTACTTGCAGATCCAGTCTTGTATGTTGCAGATCTGGAGGTTTAGCACTAGATCTAGCTTGGGGAGTTACAGATCTGAGGAGATATTGACAGATCTAGTCCAGATCTGAAGAGAGAACATCAGATCCAGCCTTTGGGGTTGCAGATCTGGGGAGATATTGTCAGATCCAGCATAGATCTGAAGAGTTAGCAGCAGATCTAGCCTTGTAGCATGCAGATCTGGAGAGATAGTAGTAGATCCAGCCATTTGACAGCCTATTTCTTGAGCTTTTGAGCTGTTCCTGAGGGCACAGCGTTTTTGTAGGAGGAGGGTTTCTGGGGGCGATTTTCGGAGGTGGTCCATTTGCTTCACGGTTTCTGGGTTTTGTCCGGAGCAGCGAGTATAGGTGATCGGTAGATTTTCAGCTCATTCCGGCAAGGGGATCAGCCCCTAGCTTCAGTTCCTTCCAGCAGCTGGGATGCAGTTTCTGTAGCAGCCATTTCTTATTTCTCTGAGAGGGTCTCCACTTGCCTAGGGCAAGGATAGGTGCACTCATTCTGATTATCTTGTACTCCTCTCTATGTACTTTCAGATTAATAAAATGGCTCAGTTTTCTGGTATTCTATGTGTCATTATTCAGTGATCTGATTCAGCATTGCATATTCTATATCAGTTTGGCAAATTTCTGTTTATTACTGGTTATTTCCCTTTGGGGATATTACAGTGGGGAAAGTGGATGGGGAAGAAATTATGTGATATTGACTTGCTCTATGGGGACTTGTTCATTAAGGTTGATGGATGTGCTCAATGAAGTAGTGCACAAGGGATCTCTTTGATAATTTGGGACTTTGATATAATTGGGTGGGTACAATTTGGCACAGGTATTCCTGGGGTGGGGCACTCATAATGACTTTGAATTTATGGAATTTCTAAGCAATGGACAAAACACCTCTTTATTAACACTCCTTGCCAAGATCCAACAAAACAAAAATTTGTGGCTGCAATCAGTTTGTTGTGATTCAGGTTTTATGGAATTTTGAGTTGATTTAGAGACTGCCAAAAATCCTTAAGGAAAGAGTGTGATTTCCATTGAAATCATGTCAAAATCTATCACTAGAGAGGGGATACTTATCCCAAATTTAGCCATGATTTCAAAGATAATTGTCACCATCACTAGTGGTAAAGGAGTTGCTAGAGTGCATCCAAGAGGAGGATATACAATATATGGGTGTCCTAAGAATGGACACATTATCATCCTAATCTTGATCAACAAAGAAAGTAGGACTTGTCATTATCAATGTCTCATTGACAACCAACAAGTCATCCTTGGCCATAGGTCCAAGGTTGGATTGTAATATGTCATAGTATATCTCTTGCACAGTTAAAGATCCACTAGAGGCATGGGTTTGTAAACAACTTCAACCATGTTGGGATGGGAGGGCCAAGAGCATGGAAAACACTAACCAAAATTTGTATGCTCCTTTTGTCCATCCCCCAAAATGTTTAGCTCGGAGTTCCATATTCCTTGGTACAACTTGATTGTCTAATCCAACCAAAGACTTGTGTTGGTGGTTGTGCAGTGCTTATAAGAATAATTAATTAAGGTGGTTGTAGTGTCCCTTCTTGGTTAGTTAGTTTTGGTGACACCTGGAGGGTTATTTTGATGGAGTGTATAAAGATTATATATGTCAGACTTATGTATATGCTTGTACACTATAGACCTGGTTTGGGTCACATGGTTGTTGCATGTTGATGATAATATCTATGGTTGTGTGTATAAGATTGATTTTGGTTAAGTGCATATTAACGATGTTTCTCTTTTGGCATCCTATTTTGACTTTGGTGCATGGCATGAATGATGGTCTATGATTGTGACACAAGAATAAAAGCTACTATGTGGAGTAGTTAACAGACCATAATCTTGTTGATGATTTATGATGTATATGATTATACATTCTTGACCTTGTATTTATCAGGATTTGGCAGGCCCACTTAGTTACCGCCAAGAAGGATCCTCAAATGACTATGGAGGTCATGTATGCATTTGGGTGAAATGTGATTGAATTAAATTCATTATGAATTTTGTTGATGCTTTTAATCTTATGAGGTTATGATGTATAGGTCTAGGAAACAAGGCCTTGTCAATAGATCATCAGATGCATATGAGCTCACAACCAATACCTTGAGGCAAACCATGTAGCTTCAAAGAAGAATAGACAAGAATCTATGGGAAAGATTAGGGTGTGGGGTCCTAACTTTCGAAATATCAAGGCGTGGTGTCTTGGATCTTTGGAATAGATCAAAGCGTGGAGTCCTAAGCACAAGGCAAGGGCGCGGAGTCCTAACAAGTCAGGAGAGGTGCACAATAGAGGTGTGGAATCCCTATTCTCTGACTGAAAAACACCACTTAAGGGCTTACATCAACCAGGTGAATTTATCTAACTTAAACTTTAAGTTGAATTAAATCCAATTTACCCACTTTAGAAGATTATTCAAAAATAAATATTATTTTAATGCAAAATATTAGTTATCTACTTTTGAAAAATAAATAATAAGAAAAATCCTTAATTTGACACATGGGTGGTGAATATTACATAATTTAAGTACTTAAATAATATAAAATAAAAGGAGAAAATTTGTAGAGGTGCCACCTTATGGGGGTGGTGGATAATACAATTTTTTATAAATAAAAAATTGGTTAATTTTTGCATGAATGTGATGAGGTGTCACTCCACTCCATGCTTATAAATATGGAAGGATTTTTCCCCATGCGGGGGAGACCATAAAGAGTATGGAAATGTTTTCAAAATGGCTATCCAATTTCTAAATTTAAATCCCAATAATTTATCCTAGTTGATTGAGACTAAGTGATGTGAGAGGAAGATAAGAGATCTTTCTTAGTTTGCCCGAAATGTCTCACTATTGTTGAATTTGGTACTGTTTGTGAGCTCATAGAGCTCGGGGGTTTCAAGGAAAAAAGTTTCATTTGGATATGGTTAGGTGGTAAATCTGATTTGTCTGTTGGAGTTGGCGAGCGAAGCTGCTGAACAAAGTAGAACAACTGAGTATTAGGTAAAATTTCCAGTGTGTTATATTTCTCCTTTAATTAACCTTTCTTGGATGAAGATGTAGCTAGCTTCCCTTTAAAATAGTTCTTGTTGTTCTAAAAGATCTAATCATAGACATTGGTTTACCATTTATTTATTTGGCTATACATATGCTGAAATTACAAAACTGCAAGAATATAATATTTTTTTTTTAAATGATGGGTGAATAGCGTGTCCAATTAGTAATTCTTCATTTAAATGGGTTGTGAGCTGACAACATGATAGTGTTAATTGTAGTCTCTATATCTTCTATTCATTATAAGTGTATTGTTCTTATATGTTTTATTGTACATTTATGTTTATGAAAGAATATGTTGAAGAAGAGATAATATTCTATTAAAACATTTATGTTTATGAAAACATATGTTGAAGAAGAGTTACTATTCTGTTAATTTTTGTTGGGAAACAAAAAAAAGAGGATTACAATTTAAGCTTGTAATTCACTCGAGTAAAAAAAAAAAAAAAACATGTCATGTAAACTATAATTGGAAGAGATGAT
Source organism: Pinus albicaulis (assembly GCA_034641835.2). Classification (NCBI taxonomy): domain Eukaryota; kingdom Viridiplantae; phylum Streptophyta; class Pinopsida; order Pinales; family Pinaceae; genus Pinus; species Pinus albicaulis. The sequence goes on from CM076584.1 coordinate 1,541,850,039, forward strand.
GTTCATATTCCTATTCTCTGACATCTTCCTTGGCTTAGTTGGTTTCCTCTAAGATTATATATTTATCTTTCATCTAATAATAGTTTTCCACAAAAGTCTTGTTTTAGAGTTAGCAATCATTGTTTTGAAGGCACCGAAATACAACATTTATTCTTTTTACATAAAAGAAAGTATTTTTTGAAATATAATGCTTATACATCTTGCAGAAAATAAAAGAAAAGAAAAAGTATATATATATATATATATATATATATATATATATATATATATCTTTGCTTAATTTATTGATTAGTGTGCTAATTTAGAGGGTTGTATCGTTAAATCCAAAGGTGGATAATGCTTTTAGCTTGATAAGTATTTATATTGGTGTGTTATATTTACTTTGGTTAATGAGTGAGATAAATTAGTGTGGTAATCCTCTGTAACTTTTACTATAAATACATTCTTGGAAAATATGAGTTTATGACTCCCTCTTTTTCACTATGCAATGGTAATCCTTTGTAACTTTTATTATGTATACATTCTTGCAAAATATGAGTTTATGATTCCTCCCTTTGCACTATGTAGTTTGAAGTTTTCATTATTGCCAAAAATATTGGTCTGAAATAGTTTTTGAAAGAGGTTAACCTTGGTAATATTTTATAAAGTTGGTAACATTTTATAATGTTGGCAATATTTTATAACCTTGGTAATATTTATATGAATTCTTGGAAAATGAGATTTTATGATTTATCCATTTGCATTATGTAGTTTAAATTTTTATATTTGTAAAACTATTAGTCTCGAATAATTTTTGAAAGCAGATACTATTAAACTTTTTATAGACTCGGATCTTTGGTCATTTTACCAATAGTTTATTTTGGAATGATTTTTAAAAATTATTATTATTTTAACGTTGCACTCTACATAACAACAAATCTGTATGTGAGCTTCCACAAGGAGTAATTTTGTTTAGACAATGTGAAAGAACATTGTGTTTTGTTTGTTTGGACTCTTGTTGAAAAGAATACTTGAGTCTTTATGTAGATTGGAAATATATACTTGATTTTGTTTCATGCAATATGCAATGGTAACAATAAGAATATTGAAGTATGAGGGCTTTCCACAGTGGAATTATGGGATGGGTGACCTCCCAGGAAGTCTTGGTTACCGAGTGCAAGCCCCGGAAGTGATGATTGACGCTCTGTGATTCATTTCACTAGTTTCAATCCCACTTCTTCACCCCTGTGAGAATCACACGATGCAATGAGTGCTAAGTGGACTATTCAAAATATCATGAGAAATTAGTCAGTTATGACTACCTCTCATGGAAATGATTATACATGAATGAATTACTTAACGCAGTTGAATCCCAAAAATGATATCTAAAAATAATTAGTTCAAATAGTACAAATTTTGGTAATTGTGCCCAATCATTTATAGACACCATACTCCGATATCTTTCATTGACAGAGATGTTATTGGAATATTAAATTGACTTTATTTTACTAAGTTGGAGATTCAATGGCATCGTTATTATTAAGTAATTGAAATTGTATGTAATTTATTAAGTGTTGGATAAACTAGCTTTATTTTACTAAGCTTGAGATTTAACGACATGTTTACCATATTAATAAGTAATTGAAATTGTATGTAATTTATTAAGTATTGGAAATTATATCATATGTTTTAAAAACTGAAATAAGAATTAGGTCAAATTTTTCCTTTTAGGATATATATAAAATCCCTTGGTTTGGGGTAAGTAAGATAACTAATTTGGAAGTAAGATAAATGGATTTGAAATTAACAAGATTATTCAATTTATAGTATGGAGATTTAAAAAGAAAGTATTCTAGTGGGGTCAACAATATATGAGCCAAAAGAAAATGCATCTCACTTTCCATCACGAGAAATAAATAAGTTATAGAGAAGAGGAAATGGAAATGAATCCCCATGATGTGAACATTTAATGATTTCATAATGGTATCAAATATTTCTAAAATGGTGGAATTTTATGTTTAAAATATAGGATATTGTTGCAAAGAAAGATTCTTCAAATGAATGGATAAAATGTTAACATATGAACTTTATGTTATATGGAATGTGAATGTTTTTTTTTATATGATGAATCATTTTTCATTTTTTGGAAAACTTATAATTTATGTGATGATTAATGTGTTTTGTTTTCATGTACTATGAAAGGCCAAAATCATGATACAAAGTCTATGTAAAGTATTGTTAACATATAGAAATAATATGTATCTATTTTCAATGTTTGTATGAAAGATGGATGGGTTTTATGTTTTAAAAAATAAAACATACCTATTTTGGGTAACTTGAGTTACAAATCTAGTTGGTAGTCGAGGGATCTTACATATGGTATCAAAGCGAGCTACAACTCTAGGACCTAATGGGAATACATGCTTGTTAGTGTATTAATATATATGAACGATGAATTTGGATGCATGTTGAATTGTTGTGTGTGTTTGATTATTTGTTCTTAGAATAAGTGTAATTTGGATTACTATTATTTTTTATTTAAGGCTTAAGGCTAAAATCTCATGTTGTTGTTGTTGTTGTTTTTTTGGCTAGATTTTGAGAAAAATATGTAAAATTGGCACATAAACTAATAATCCCCTCTAATTTAATAATTAAAAAAAAATGTGTTAGGGCACTCTAGCATAGAGTTTATCCGGTTTAAAAGTTATAATTTTAAAAATATTACAACATTTCCGCACAAAGCTTGTACTTCATCTTGTTGTACTTTAACATTGAGCTAGTACCTCATCTTGTTGTACTTTTCACGGTTTAAGTTTCAATTTGCATGGAGATTTGACTTGGAATTCATCTTCATGTTTTCTAGTTTATGGATATAGATTGGAATTAATTCCATAAAATTATGGAGAGACTTAATTTGTAGTTTCTTTCCATTTCTTATTATTCCATTTAAAGGTTATAATTTTGAGATTATTTCGAAAAACTCTAGTTGAAGCTTAGTTTGGATTTCAACTTCATATATATATTTTTTTCCTATGGTACAATGCTATGATTTTAATATTATTTGTGGAAATTCAATTTCTTGTCTATATCTTTAGGTTATTGCTAAAAACTATTATGCGCTAATTTGCATGGTATTTTTTTTTCTTCATGTAATTTCTGTATTAAAGTCATAATATTGAAATGGTTACAAAAAATTAATGTGGATAATCATTAAATTTTTAGAATAATCTCTTGATAGTTTAAAAGAAATAAATGAAAACCATAAAATTCACTTCCTATTTTTTTGAACTAGTCTATCAGAAGTTGTAAAGAGATCAGTTGCAAAAGAATTGAAATATTGTTTTATCTTAGACCTATCTGTTTGTAGTATCCATTAAATAAAAAACAAGAAAATAAAACCATCTTTTCCGGATGGAATCACACATGCCAAGAAAAACCATGGCTTAGTATGGAATGAAGACTTAGTGTGTATGGATTGGTATTGTGTAAGAAGTATGAGGTTGAAATGTCATTAGTGTAATGATTGAGTTCATCATACTAATCTTGATTATGAAATTATCCACGCTAATTACAACTCAATATAAGTTATCCCCAACAAGTCATTTGTAACTATGAATGTAGATGCATAACTAATGCGTAGACATTAAAATAGTTAAAATGTGTTTTATGAAGACCGTCTTAATGGTTAAGAATGAAATTTTGGTGGTTTCTTTTATCTAAGTTGTGTTCTTGTTAAGTGTTGATTATGGGTTGGCTTTCTTCATGAAATAACTTGGAATTATTCTTGGACTAGATTGAAGTATGTCATGCCTAATAAAGAAGGGGTTCAAAAGACTTATAGGTGTGAATGGTTGTGGAAACCATTTTTGTAAAAGTTGAAGGATGTACTTGCTATGTTATGTATGAGCGTATAATATTATACTAACTTATATTTGTAAAGTAAGTAATTATTTTTGTATATAATGAAGAATTGATTTTGATGAAATCTCATGGACGTGATTAAGAAAGGTTGATTAGGCATACTTTGAATTTAGTGGAATAAATGTTCATAACAGAAATTTGTTTGAGATTTAAATGCATTATTTTCCTTTGATTACAAATGAAGAAAATAATAGTGTTATAGTGTACACCATTAGGTGGTTTAGAATGTTTGTAATAGCTTATCTTGATATATGTAGTAAAATGTGGACTATGTATTTATATTAGAGTATTGTAATTCTTTTTGTATGTGTTTGATTGAGGTAGAATTAAATTGATTTTTAAATGCTTGAAAATGTAGAAAGATATTATTGTGATAAGTTGATGAAACATATTTTTTATTTTCTTAAGACAAATTAAGTCTAGCATATTTAAATAAGATATCATATTTTTGTGCCTAGGAAATCCATAATAGTTTCCTTAATGAATTTAAGGATTGCATATTGATTGAATTGTATTTAACTAAATTAATTAGTGAAACTATGAGGATTGAACTCATGAACTTCTCAAAACAATTTTTAGTTAGTTAAGAGAATAGCATTTTTAGAGATAAACCTTTTATGTGATTGAAAATTTGTTTTATTTAAGCTTAAAGGATAAGGTATGAGGTTAATGAAAAGTTGATTTCAGTTCCTATGTTACAAGAATATGTGCTCCTGATATTTTTGAGCAAAATATTGAAGAAAAGTGAGATCACATTTTTTATGAATTGGAATTGTTGCATGATTTAGAAACCTAATGTGATCGTATTGTATGTGGAATGGAAGAAATTTTTGGATTTAGGAATTTTTGTTAGGATGTATAGTTGTATGAGTAGCTAGTAGCCCTCCAAAGGCTATAATATTTTGAGAGGGTAGTAATTCTTTGTTATATATAAAAAAAAAAAGGGAAATGAAGCTTAACTTTAGGCTAGAAATGCCATTGTGATAGTGTAAATCTTAAGTAAAATAAACATGAGTATTCATAGTTTGAGAAATTTATGGTTTTAATAGATTTATTTAAGGTTTTCTTATATGTATTAATGTTAAGAAATAAGGCCTAAAACCAAATTAATTATATATCTATTGAATAGAAATCATGATTAATTGATAAATGGGCATTGATATAATGTTATAGGTAACTTACTTTATGAGATGTCTTCGATTAGAAGATTGAATTGGTTCTCAAGTAACGAATATGAATAACATCAATGGTTGTGGAATTCAAGGAAAAGCCAGTGGTACAAAGTAGGTGTTGCCACTTGATATGTTGGAATTAAATTAGTCTAAACCAAGATTGAATTGGTTCTCAAGTAATGAATGTGGATAACATCAATGGTTATGGAATTCAAGGAAAAGTCAGTGGTACAAAGTAGGTGTTGCCACTTTACCCTGAGAAGTTAAAATAATTGTGCTTTGACCTTCAAATTGTTTTTATTCTTAGGATTAAACTTTTGATAAAAACAGTAATTGATTCCTAAGATTTGTGATTGCATCTATGTCTTGTCAAATGAAAACGGTAAATTTAGAGTGAGAAAACATAAAGCATTACTTATAAATAAAACATAATGTTTGGTAACTAGATTGACATGCAATTGTATATGTATGATTTACTACCTCTTGTCATGCAAGTTTGATTATATGATAGGATGGACCATCAATGATGTTATACAACTAATGTGGGATATATTTATAGCTTGGCAAGCTCAATATACTATAGAACCAAAAAATATGACACGTGAAGGATTAATGAGGAATATGGGAAGAGAAACATGTGGAATGTCAAGTTATTATAGGTAACTTGTGTAGATGTCATATAAATTACATAAATTTGTATCTTGTTATGGTATTATAAACTATATGGTTGGTTTTGATATATAAATATTTGGAATTTTATATATTGAAACATATTTAATATAGTATCGAGGGTGAAAATGTGAAGTTGGGTTACACTTTTTGCCCTTTTTTGATAAAAAAACTTTCATTTTTTTCGGTTCTTCAACTTTCTGCAAGCTAAAACAATTTTTCTGTTTAGAATTTCATTTTGCGATAAAAATAAAAGTTGTCAGAAATTTTGTTAGCTTTCTATTACTTATTTTTTGGAATTTTTTTATATACATTTGATATGTCAACTTAGCGTTTTTTTTAGTGTGTTGTTTAACAATCAACGGATTCATAAGAGGTCATGCTAATACGCAATGTTGTATTCTTTGAAAATTTTTGTTTTTGAGAAATAAAATGTGTTATAACAATCTAAACAGAGTCTACTTCGGTTTTGTCATATTTACAAAGCCAATGGATGCATATCATAATTACTAGAATTTTTTGAACTGGTCCAATATGAAAAACTGCATATTTTGAATATGTTTCGCGACGCAAGAAATTTCTTAAGATATAAGTTATAAACTAAAAATCTAAAAGCTACTCATTAGAGACGACAGACCAATGTAATGTACCATAATTTTTTCAATTTTTTTTACAATGTATTTTGGAAGATACAGAATTTTGATTTCACTGAATCACAATGACCTTCAGAAATTGTTTGCATCCGTTTTATTACAAAATTAATTAAAATTAGTAAATATTTATGAAATTCCATGAAAGTTATATTTCCTGAAAGTAGATTCAATTCTGAAAATGTTTGTCTTGGTTCCGACAGTTAATTCAGAATGTTTCATGGAGTTTAATCAGTCCAAAGTTGCAGAAACGTATTCAGGGCTTGGCTCTGCGTAACTGGTGATGCGTTAGTTCGGCTGAACTCTTAAACAAAGTTAGGCCGAACTGTTTTTTGCGTCGACAACCCGTTAAGTCAAACGACAAAGAAGTTCGACCGAACTATTTCTTAAAATTTCAGCCGAACTTTTACCTAACTTTCCGTCGGCCGGAATTATCGCTAAGCCCCTCAAAAAAAACATTTCACAGCAATATAAATTGTCGTGAAATCATTCATTATTTCACATGTTTTCGCACTTTTGGTCTGATTTTACAAAAGTCTTGATATGATTTTGCAAAGAATTATTTTGGGTTTAAGGACTTTTCTTGGAGGTACATTCAAAGGACTTTTCTTTGAGACACATTATTTTCATACATTTGATCTGATTTTGCTAGGAATTGTTTTGGGTTTAAAGAATTTTCTTGGAGGTACATTCAAAAGACATTTCTTGGAGGTATGTGATACAATTTTTTGGGCTTCATTTTTTTTTAAGTATGGATTTGGGCTTAATTTCGAAAGGAAATTTTTTGGTTTTTGGTTGAAGTAAATCTTTTACAATGATTTTTTAAAATGAGTTTTTGTGTAACTTTTTAAATGAAATTTTTTTGTAGGACTTGGAAGGAAATATTTTGAACTTCGTTTCATTTTTATAAGACATTTTTTTCTTGAATTTTTTAAAGTAAGTGTTTTGGATTGGAGTTTGTATTTTTTGCAAAAATTTTAAAATGAGTTTTTTTTTTTTTTTAATCAAATCTTTTGTGATGTTTTTTTTAATTGAGTTTTTGTCTAAATTTTTGAAGGAAATTTTTTGAACTTCATACTCTATTATCATGGGAAATCGAAGGAATTTTACGAGAAAATATGATCGAAAAAGAGACCCTGAGGAATGTAGAGAAGAGACGAGACAATCTCGCAAAAGAAAGATAGAAGCACTCTCAAATATTGAAGGGGAAAATCAACCTCAACTAGAAATTGAAGCAGGTATGTAAATGTAAATATTATGATCTATTGATATATTTAAAATTTTCCTAGTGTAAAATGTGAAGCTTAATTTTTATTTGATGAACTAATTTAAAAAATATTTTGCAATGTAAACAAAGAGAGATATTCCTCAAAACATTGATGATGAGATACAAAATTTTGAAAGAGAAAGTGAAAGAGATATTGAACCAATGATTGAAGATGGTGAAAATGTTGAAAGAAATTCAAGTGAAGAAATTGAATCACAAGGTATGTACATATATATGTGTGTGTGTTGAACACATGCATGTATTATTGAAATTATACATATATTTATTAGTTTAGTTATTTATTGAATATGTAAACTTATTATGTACTATTCATTTGAATATGTACAGATGAAATCAATGTCGATGATGAGATGTTAGAAAATGTTGACACTCACACATATGGTGATAAAAAAACTGACCATTATATACGATATTGTGTTAGCCGCATTTTTGAGAAGTATTTCATAAAGGAAAAGGTGACAGTTCAAGCCCAAATGTTGAAAGGTCTCCTATCATTAAGGAAATTAAAAGAAGTTACGACTTTATTGGGTATTTGAAAATCAACCAAAGATAAAAAAAAATGAAGGAAAATGTGATACAAAATATAAATAGTGCTATAAATTCAATTAGAAGATCTAGACAGAAAAATGTTTCAGTTGTACGTAGAGCAATACATGTGGCAGTGGTTTCATCAAGTACTAAAGAGAATTGCTTAGTAAAATCTATGGCATGAGCATTAGGAACCTCGCGAAAAACTTTGCACAAACATCGGAAATTTCGGTTGCAAATAGATGTAAATGATGAACTCGCTTGTTGGAGAACTATTTGTAGGCAACCATACAAAGATAGACTTAGAGAAAATGTTAAAAAAATAATACGTGAATATTGGAAGAACAATTCTCACGTTTTGCCCACTACAAGGCATGTGATGCGAAGAAGAATAGCACGAAATTAGTACGAAGAACATGAAAAACATTTCTTGGAAACCACTCAGATAGAGTTGTTCAACAAATTCAAAGAAGAGAATCGTGAAATTCATGTTTCAATCAGTGCTTTTGTTCAACAAAAACCATGGTATGTAAAACCTATTACCGTACGCGACACTTGTTGTTGCCGTTATCATGTGGAATTTGAGTTATATCATGACACATTCCTTGATTTTGGTAGAAAATTTTGGAAGGATTCACCTCCTCCTTCCACTATCCGTGATTTCATATCTCAAATACTATGTGAAAAAGAAAGCGATGAACTATTTTACGAAAAGAAATGTGTTGGTGGTAAAAAATGCGATGATTGTGGAAATTTGACTAAATTTCAAAACAAATATCGTACTGATATAAATGATCAATCATTATCCAACATGAAAGTGAAATGGAAGAGATATGAATATATCCATACATCGATTCAAGGTGCGAATAATGTTAAAAAAATTGAATTACGAGAAGAAATTTTTGTGATAGACTTTTTGAGAAAGTTTGAGGCGGAAATTTACAGATACACCAAGCATTCCCATAGAGCTCGATGGCAAGACTTGTAATTCAAAAAATCCCGTGAAGTTTTTTCCACTAGGGACCATTTTGTCAGTAATTGATTTTGCAGAAAACTACACATTTGTTCCAAAAAAAGAAATTTAGAGTGAATACTATCATTCTGACCAAGTCTCCATGCTCATCCATATTCTATATAGACAGGCTGAACAAAACGTCGATCATATAGAAAGCACCAGTGAAAATCAACATATTATTAAAGAATGTCACTTTTATATCAGTGACGATCGTACGCATGATACATATTTTGTACAACATTGTTTTGGAAAAAATTATGATTCCTTGAAAAATCGTTGAATAACATTCAATGAACATTGGATATGGTCAGACAGATGCGCAGGTTAATTCAAATCTGCATGATCATTCTTTTGGTTGTGTTGTCTTCATAAGAAAACCTACTTTAAACATTGTTGGAATTTATTTGAGACTGGCCATGGAAAAGGAGAACATGATGGTGTAAGGGCATGCATAAAACGAGCACTTTGAAGATATCAAATGAACCCCTCTGCAAGCCGACTTGTGGACGTGAAAAAAGTTGTTCAATGGTGCATCACTGCTCTAAGCCATGAGATTAACCAATCAAGGGAAGTGTGAAGGTACATTCAATTTAATTTTTATTGGATATCTAATTTTAAACAGTGTACATTTATCACAATGATTATCTTTGATTGTATTTTGATATCATATTTACATTCTTCTTTAAATTTTCCATATAAAGGTTTTTTTGGCATATTGGGATCGAAGACATAGATAGATCAATTGCAAATGACGTTGAAACAATAAAAGGGACTCGAAAATTGCATTCAATTAAAACAAAGTTGTCCAAAAATATGTTTGCATTGGATAAAAGAAAATATTCTTGTTTTTGTCATGTTTGCATAGACAACACAAAATCCAATGACATTTGTGAAAACAAAATGTATGTAAAATATTGGAAACATAGAGAGCTAAATATAAAGGGGAAAATGTTTGTTGCAATGTTTGAAGAAATGCAATAAGAGGAGACTACAATATCATCCGATGGCGATCAAGTTTCTGATCTTGTTAGAGGAGGTAACATTTTAATTGCTTTCTAATGATAAAGATCTAGAAATAAATTTGAATATGTATAATTTTGTTAAGTTTGTTTTATTGTGCAGGATATGTTTTTGTTGTAATTGCACCTACTGACAATGATGAAAATGTGAATTATTATTTGATACGTTGCACTGAACGAAAAATGAAATTAGTAGAAGACTATAATGATCACAGATTTCCATATGAAAGAGGATCATTATACTGAAAGGTTATTTTTTCAGACAAACTAATCAAAATGGGGATTTTGTTTAATTTGAAGACTATGAACCTGATTTCATAAGTTGTCAATATAGTCACTTGGTGTGTGCAGCACGCATAAAGTTGATCGAGGTTCAATCAAAGAAAAAACGAAAATTAAGAAATGGAAAATGTCAAAATCCGATCATGAACGGATTATTGAAGATGGCATTCCATTGGAATTTTTTTGATTGAACTGCCCAGCAATTTATTCTCTTTGGATTATATGTTCTAGAACTTCCAGTACTCAATTAAAAATTGAGCTGCCTTGTTATGTTATCTGTGCAAGTGTTTGCACATGTACAAATTGTTTTGGTACATGCACACTCTAGTATCAACTGAAAGTAGCTTTTATGTACATGCATTGATGAAAAATGTTGCATGTATTGGATATATGTGTGTGTGTGTGTGTGTGTGTTCTTGAATGCAATTAACTGTTCAAGTAGTTTTACTATGTGCATTGATGAAAAATGTTTCACGTACTCAATATATATGTTCTAGAATGCAATTAACTGAAAGTAGTTTTTCTATGTGCGTTGATGAAAAATGTTGCATGTACTGGATATATACACGAACTCAATGCACACCCAGTTTTTCTTGTGGGATTTTTTGGTAAAAAGTATCCACAATGTAAATAAATCATCCGCAGTATAATTTTGTACAAAGATTCCTTTCAAACAAGAGACTCAGAGCACTTCTTCGACTTTTGGTGGGATTTGACCCACATCTCTATTCCTGATTGAAAATCTAGTACAAAATTTGTCTGTCCAATGGTCGAATATGTTCTATGTGCATTGATAAAAAAAATTGTGCGCGTGTTGGATATATATGTGTGTGTGTGTGTGTGTTCTAGAATGCAATTAATTTTTCAAGTAGTTTTCCCATGTGCATTGATGAAAAATGTTTCACGTACTGAATATATAGGTTCTAGAATGCTATTAACTGAATGTCAATTTATCAATTTATAAATCAACAAGGCTACCTATTTGAGTGCATTAATGACATTGACCCCAATTCAACAAACATATATCTACTTTTTATATATTTCCAATCAAAATTAAAGGGATTTAGATGGGAAAGAGGCATAACATATAGCCCATAAACTACTTTAGTTCATAGGTCAATGAAGGTATCATCATGTGGGAAAATGTTTCAAGAACACTTGATCGTACTTAAAAGTAATCTTAAGATTGTTTTTTATCTTTACATACTACATACTATTGTTTGAGTGAAAAAAAGTTAAAAACTTACCAAATGTACTTCAACCATCCAAAACTTGAATTTTAAAAACTTTTTGATTATATCAAAACAAATTACTTCACATGTCATGCCAATTGTAGTTCAACTATCCAATAAAAACATTAAACATTTAACATTATATCACATTCCAAATGGAGATTGAAATGGTATCCAAAACTTAGTTTTAAAAACTTTTTAATTATATCAAACATTACTTCACATGCCTAATGTACTTCAACCATCCAAAACTTGAGTTTTAAAAACTTTTTGATTATATCACAACATTATTTCACATGCCATGCCAATTGTAGTTCAACTATCCAATAAAAACATTTAACATTATATCACATGCCAAATGTAGATTGAAACCATCCAAAACTTGAGTTTTAAAAACTTTTCAAGATTATATCACAACATTACTTCACATGCCATGCCAATTATAGTTCAAATATCCAATAAAAACATTTAACATTATATGACATGCCAAATGTAGATTGAAACCATCCAAAACTTAACTTTTAATTAGATCACAACATTACTTCACATGCCAAATGTACTTCAAACATCCAAAACTTAAGTTTTAAAAATAAAACAAATTATAACACATCATTACATAACATGCCAAATGTAGTTCAGAAGCAAAACATTAATTTATAGATGACAACATTACTAGTAGTTCAACTATCCAAAACTTAAAAGTTTTAAAAACCAAACAAATTATATAACAACATTACTTCACATTCACATGCCAAAAGTACTAAAACCATCAAAAACTTAACTTTTTGGAACAAAACAAATTATATTAACATTGTAATAAAATATGTCCAAAAATTGTATATCTCACAAGTATCAAATATCAAGTTATATATATATATATATATGATTGTGCATCTAGATAATATATAAAAAAGTAAATTTAAGACTATCTAAATCTTGAAATCAAATCTACAAATCATGTCCATCAAATACAGATGGATGTAGTGTCTTTCCTATCAGAGTCTCAATCCGCGTGCTATCTTGCTTAGCATGGGAAACCTCTACACAATGCACATACAAACATTAAAATTTGATGTTTTAAAAATGAGTGAGAATATATATAGAACTTCATGTAAAAAACAAAATATAAAAAAAAAAATCATGGAGTACCTCATGAGGTTCCCTCTCCATTTGTTCGCTTGCTACAAGTTCTCCCATGGGAACATCTCCAACAGTAAACTGTAAAATATACATGTGTGTATATATATATATATATTAAAAAATTTCAGATGAAAATGCACGTGTACATATATAAACTTATTTTCAATAATATTAAAAAAAAAAGTTAGACAACTTGTTCAAATGGTTGAAATGGTGTGGATGTTCCTATCTCTGTCGCTAGAGTCCGTGGATTAAAGAAATCTTCTATAGGAACCTAAAATTCAAAATTTTAAAAGTATAAAATAACTCAAGATCAAGATCTCAATTTATAATAAAACTTAAATAAACTTCAATTTATAAATTATAACTTTAAAAAAAAAACATATATATATTTAAAAGTGAAAAATTGAATACTTTTGCAGGTGAATTTGGGACATCTCCTAAGAGAGGCTCCAAAAGAAAATCTCCAAAAACCTAAAATTCAAAAAATTTAAAATAACTCAAGATATAGATATATATATCTCAATTTTTAATGGAACTTTTTGAGGTGGAATATATATATAACTTAAACATAAATTTTAAAAGTGAAAAATTGTCCATACTTGTTGTGGATGTGGCACATCTCCTAAGGAACTAGAAGGTACATCTCCCAAGGAAGAAGAAGGTACCGCCATCCCAAAAACATTGGACGGAATCAGAATCTGTTAAAACATTTTATTGTTATATATGTACATGTACATGTGTGCACAATTATTTATTTTAAAAATATCACTTAAAAAACACTAAAATTTGTCAACATATCTTGAATGTGAGACCATCTTCATTGTTTGAACCAGAGGCCCCGAACGTGATATTAACATTTTTGTCATTCATCATGCGTGACAACTGCAAATGGTGTTTTAACATATGATTCAATACATTTTTGTTAGATTAATGTGCATACAAATAAATGTATACATGTACATACACATGTGTTTATTACAAATTGTAGATATGTATGTGTTAAAATAATTGAACCCTAAGGTCATTAACACATACCATTCCCATGCCCTCTTCCTCATGAAGAATTACGTCTTGCCAACCATTGCGACAATTCTTTGCATATATTTTGAGATCTTCAACATTCATTTTGTCAATCTCTTCATCTGTACAATACACAAAATTGACACATGCATTCTCATGTGCTCTTTGTCGATTTAGACAAACATCGACTCCACCCAATCCGTTGTGAACATTGTCGATGATGACATCCCTTGCTTCTCGACTTATTTGAGAAGTCACATCCATCTCTGACAGCAAATTTTTGACCCAAAAAGGTCGACTTACCAATGGCGGCTCAGGGCGAGGCAACTCCACATCTCGCCTAGTGCCCCTACTGTCACACAATCGACCTTTCCCCGGACCAAAAAATTCTGACAGAAATTCATTGTAATGGGTTTCATTTCCAAAAAAAATTCTGCGTAAAACAATTTTGCAAAATAAACAGGAACCTCTTCATTCCATGGGAGCCTTCCATAGGCCACAATGTGCCTATTATACAAATAGTGAGCTATATCGGGGTGCTTGAAATATTGCACCTTCAACATTTTTCTTTTTGGCCCTTCCTTGAAATTAAATATTGACTTCGCCATTTCTTTTGTAACTCTTTGTTTTACATCCTCCCATTTATCAGGACCCATTACTGTTTCCTTTCTCTTTCTCATTACTTCTACAAATGTATCAGTCGTTGGCCCAAGATTTTTGTACACATTTACTAGTTCGCCAATGAATGTGTAACTATTTGGAGGCTTTGTCAAGTCTCAGTAGGTAGAGTCAAAGCCACGAGATCTCTCTGCAATTTTGCATGAAGTTGTTGACACCTTTCTAAGGTGCATTGCGCCATGTTTCTTTCCCATGGTATATCAGAAATGTCGGCCGAATAAGTTGTGGTGGGTAGACAACCTTCTTCTTGAATGTAGCATTCTGCCCTGCGTCTATTTTGACCAACATTTAGAACATTTTCAGCCTATGCATCAATATATATATAATTTTGTATATTAGAAAAAACACATGTAAACAAATTTGTACAAATTCAATGAAAAAAATATTGAAATTGATGGAAACCTCGACGTGGTTGGCTAGCATCTTCTCCACCCTGAAACTGTTGAGAACCAGAATGACCCTGCTGAGAACCAATACCACCAGTCGTTGATTGGCCTCTGGGGGAATAAATATCATCACCTTCACCCAACCTGCTACCACTTATTGATAGACCTCTAAGGGGATTTGAACCACCATCAACCTCTCGAGAGGAGAGAGAAGCTTCATAAACAAATACGAATTTATAATCAATTGAAAAATACATGCATACATATAAATACACGTGTACATATTCATTGATTAAATTGTGTTAAAACCATATCACGACTGGGTGAAACATGGGCATCCATGGATGGAGTAGAGACCCTTCTCTTCTTATTAGCTCCTAAAAAATAAAAAATGAAACTTATTAACAACTAATTTAACTCACAAAGTTGATAAAAAATCAATTCCATATGTACACACATGTATGGAGATTTAAGATTATATTTAAATTTACCATGAACAGCTCTCGATCCCTAATCCCCCCCTCTCATAGAGATATGGGATTCTGTTGATCTTCGTCGTTCATCCTCCATGATATATATATATATATATATATATATATATATGGTGGACATTTACAATTATTTTTTTTAAATAACTATTTTAAAATAAATTCAAAACAATTTTTAGAAAATTAATGTAATTTCAAAAACCACAACTTTCAAAGCACTAATTAATGTGTGAAACTTTAAGCAAGAAATTTTCTTTCTATCCCCTGGATTGGGATAGCAAGAAAATTCTAAGCATAATTTCCATTTTTCAACCATATTTAATGATTTTCTTATTCTCGAAAAAAAAAATCAATAAATATATATATATATATATATTAAATTGACATTTATTGTCAATGCATGGGAGAAATGGCACAAGATCATGAGATAAATGACATGTGCATGGTTTATCTTAAAGTTTGACTTAAAAATTTTATGGTAGAATTCACATCTAGAATTAATGGGAGGAAGCCTTTAGTTTGTGGGAGAAATGACACATGTACACAATTTACCTTAAAGTGGTTGTGTTTTATGGATATTAAAATGAAGAACTTCTATTTAGATCTATTCCAAAGATTGACTGTAGGGGCATTTACTAGATATGTCACCTTTCATAAAAGATGAGATCCAGATGCTACCTAGACCTTTACAAACTCTACCTATACAACTTATAGAAGTTAGTTCACTACTGGTCCCAATTATACCCTATGAAGGGTGTAGAGGACCTGTGGAATCACTAACACTACTTTACGTAGACATAAGGGTGTATAAGAATGCATTTGTTTTACATTGGATATTAAAATGAAGAACTTCTATTTAGATCTATTCCAGAGATTGACTGTAGGGGCATTTACTAGATATGTCACCTTTCATAAAAGATGAGATCCAGAGGCTACCTGGCCCTTTATAGACTCTGCCTATAGAACTTGTAGAAGTTAACACTACATGTCCCAATTATACCCATGAAGGGTGTAGAGGACCCATGGAATCACTCAAACTACTTTACGTAGACATAAGGGTGTATAAGAATGCATGTGTTTTACATTGAATATTTTTCATTTTAAATTAAAAGAATCTATTGAAACAAAATTTACCTATATATAAAGTTAAAACGTATGTTTTGTATCAAAACTCTTTTTTTTCAATGAGAAAATTTTATGGCTAAGTTGTGTTTTTTTCTCGAAATGTGATACACCCCATTAAAATGGGAGATATATCGAAATAATTCTTATGATGTAATAAAATTGTTTCAAGTAGTTTAAAGATGTCTAGATCTGCATAAATTCAATGAGCATAGATTTGAGATATAAAAGTCCAAAATGGAATAGTTGTTGGTGAACAAATGATCAATGGATCACTATGGATATATTTGCTTCATTAGAAGGGATATTTCTAGAAGGATAGAAGGATAGACTAAGTTGGAAAGCACAAAAAAAAATCACAATTATATGTTTTAATATGTGCATGTGTTTTACATTGAATATTTTTCATTTTATTAAGAATCTATTTTCAAAACAATTAACATAGTATTTAAGGTTAAAACCTATGTTTTGTATCAAATTACTTTTTGTTTCTAAATATTGTGTGTTCTACATTGAATATTTTTCATTTTATTAAAAATCTGTTTTGTATCAAATTACTTTTTGTTTCTAAATACTATGTGTTTTACATTGAATATTTTTCATTTTATTAAAAATCTATTTGAAACAAATAAACTATATAAGGTTATAACCTATATGTTTTGTATCAAATCACTTTTGGTTTCAATGGGAAACTTTTATGGCTAATGTGTTTTTCTATAAATGTGATACACCTCATTAAAATGGGAGATACATCGAAATGATTCCTATGGTGTAATAAAATGGTTTCAAGTAGTTTAAAAATAAAGATGCATAAATTCAATGAGTATAGTTTTGAGATATAAAAGTCCAAAATGGAAGAGTTGTTTGTGAACAAATATCAGTGGATCACTATGGATATATCTGCTTCATTAAAATGGATTTTTCTAGAAGGATGTCCACTAAGTTGGAAAGAAGGGGAAAAATCACAATTATATGTTAATGTGTGCATGTGTTTTACATTGAATATTTTTTAATTTATTAAAAATCTATTTGAAACAATTAACTATATAAGGTTAAAACCTATGTTAAATTGTATCAAATCACTTTTGGTTTCAATGGGAAACTTTTATGGCTAATGTGTTTTTCTCGAAATGATTCCTATGGTGTAATAAAATAGTTTCAAGTAGTTTAAAGATATAGATGCATAAATTCAATGAGCATAGTTTGGAGATATAAAAGTCCAAAATAGAATAGTTGTTGGTGAACAAATATTAGTGGATCAATATGGATATATCTCCTTCATTAAAATGGATTTTTATAGAAGGATAGACTAACTTGGAAAGAAGGGAAAATATCACAATTGTTTGAGTCATGATCTTATAAAAGGTTTCCACTAAATCCATCCCTATTACTTTTCATGTGAACCACATTCCCAAACCCACACATCTATGTACCTACGAGCCAAGCCAAGTGTAAAAAGGGCTTATTTCATATTCTACTTTAACACATATATGTGATTAATTATCGTTAGAATTTATATGGTAGAAATACATATAAAGAGTAATCCTTAGAATTTATATGGTAGAAATACATATAAAGAGTAATTTCCTTAGTATAGATCTATTTTGACTTTAAGGAATAAAGGTAAGTTTTTAAGAAAGTTTATCTTAGGAGGTAGAACTAAACCTTCTATAACCCACAAAAGAAACCATGGCCCGTGAGCATCACATGCAAACACAAGTTACTCTCATGTTTGAAACACCACCTCACATTGTCATAAGGGATCGAAACCACTAAGCAACCCATACTAAGTTCCCTAAAAGGGATGACTATCATATTTAATGATTGGGTTTATCTCCAAGGTCAAAAGGAAAATCAAAGTTAGGAAAGGGAATTAGAATAGAAATTAAGGGACCATGAACTTTTACCCAATATTGAAAAAAGGTGAGCAACCATATATAGCATGAAGGAAGTTCAAGAAATATTATGATATAAGAAATATTAAATGAAAATCAAAGTTAGGAAGTTAGGAAAGGGAATTAGAATATAAATTAAGGTAAGACCATGACCTTTTACCCAATATTGAAGAAAGGCAAAGTTAGGAAAGAGAATTAGAATAGAAATTAAGGTAAGACCATAACCTTTTACCCAATATTGAAAAAAGGTGAGCAACCATACATATCATGAAGGAAGTTCAAGAAATATTATGATAAGAAATATTAAATGAAAATCAAAGTTAGGAAGTTAGGAACGGGAATTAGAATAGAAATTTTAAGGTAAGCCCATGACCTTTTACCCAATATAATGATTCAATTTATCTCCAAGGTCAAAAGGAAAATCAAAGTTAGGAAGGGAATTAGAATAGAAATTAAGGTAAGACCATGACCTTTTACTCAATATTGAAAAAGGGTGAGCAACCATTTATATCATGAAGGAATTTCAAGAAATATTATGATATAAGAAATATTAAATGAAAATCAAAGTTAGGGAGTTAGGAAAGGGAATTAGAATATAAATTAAGGTAAGACCATGACCTTTTACCCAATATTGAAGAAAGGCAAAGTTAGGAAAGGGAATTAGAATAGAAATTAAGGTAAGACCATAACATTTTACCCAATATTGAAAAAAGGTGAGCAACCATAGATATCATGAAGGAAGTTCAAGAAATATTATGATAAGAAATATTAAATGAAAATCAAAGTTAGGAAGTTAGGAAAGGGAATTAGAATAGAAATTTTAAGGTGAGACCATGACCTTTTACCCAATATAATGATTCGATTTATCTCCAAGGTCAAAAGGAAAATCAAATTTAGGAAGGGAATTAGAATAGGAATTAAGGTAAGACCATGACCTTTTACCCAATATTGAAAAAGGGTGAGCAACCATATATATCATGAAGGAAGTTCAAGAAATATTATGATAAGAAATATTAAATGAAAATCAAAGTTAGAAAGTTGGGAAAGGGAATTAGAATAGAAATTAAGGTAAGACCATGAACTTTTACCCAATATTGAACGAAGGTGAGCAACCATATATATCATGAAGGAAGTTCAAGAAATATTATGATAAGAAATATTAAATGAAAATCAAAGTCGGGAAGTTAGGAAAGGGAATTAGAATAAAAATTAAGGTAAGACCATGACCTTTAAACCAATATTGAACGAAGGTGAGCAACCATAGATATGATGAAGGAAGTTAAAGAACTATTATGATAAGAAATATTAAATGAAAATCAAAATTAGAAAAGGGAATTAGAATAGAAATTAAGGTAAGACCATGACCTTTTACCTAAGAAATATTAAATGAAAATCAAAGTTAGGAAAGGGAATTAGAATAGAAATTAAGGTAAGACCGTGACCTTTTACCCAATATTGTATCAAATCACTTTTGGTTTCAATGGTTTGTTTAATGGCTAATGTGTTTTTATCAAATCACTTTTGGTTTTGAAGTATATTCTAGAATCTTATGTAACCACTTATTAGGCCTATCAATATGTAATTAGAGCACAGTGAATATGAGAAGTTGATAAGTCTTTATCTAGTTCTTCTATACAATCGAATGTTTCTCTCTATCACCATGAGGTTATGAGGTTGTTCATTAGCTCGAAAGAATGTAAATCTAATGGTGAATCTTTTAGCCAGGAAGAGTTGTTGATTTTACAGAAAATAATAGAAGATATGACTACGCATTTCGATGAAAAAGTGTTTTTAAAAGTGTTCCTGCCTTGGTTAAACTTTTAATGGGTTCTGAGCTTAATCAAGATAATGGGTTTTTAGTGGAAATGGATACAGCATAGTCAATAATTAAATTAATTACTTATTTATTTTGGACTTTTCATGAAAACAAATAAACAATTTTATTTTTAAGATTAAAGAAAAAAAAAAAAAACAAGAAAACAAGTCTATCATTATAACTTATACTAAAATAACTGAAATTTACAACTTTCAAGTTTCGAGTTTTGAGTTTCTAAAATAACTTAAATTTAAAAGTTTCAAGTTTCGAGTTTCTAATATATAGATTCTATAATCTATTCGATAAATTGGGCACATGACCTTGACTGCATACTACAAGTCTCTAACACATATTGTAACCTAAGAACTGTAACCACTTGTTTCATACCAAACTGCAAACTTAATTTTTTTGTAAAATTTGGCAGTGATTTATATACAGTGACCTTGGATTCTGATATCACTTATATTCTGAGCGATATTCCAGTGATGTGAGTTTGATAGTGATCTAAGGTGCAAGTTAAATGATATATATGGCAGTGACCTAGACAATGATGGATGGATTGACCTGACATTTATTTTTATGACAATATGGCCATGATGTATGACTTCATGAAAGTTATGATTTATGAACACTCCAGAAAACTATAACTATCAATAATAGAAGGATATGAGTTTCTTACCTGGTGGTTCTCTTAACGTCATCGTAGATGATCAGCAACAGCGCCAGAGCAATTCGACAAACTATAAGCAACACAGCAAAAAAAACGTAAATTATATCAGAAAATATAATTTATGATAAAAATCAAACAATTCACTGCAAAAAACCATAACGATCAACAACAGAAAGAGCTTCTTACCTGGTGGTACGCTTAACATCGAAGCAGAAACAATGCCGCAACAATTCAACAAACGGAATCAGTGCCAGCAGCGCAGCAGTGTAGCAGCAACAGCGCAGAAGACGCGCGAAAAGAAAATAATTCGCGGGCAATGTATTTATAAACAATAGTTCAGCCGAAGTATTTTAAAAGTTCGACCGAATTATTGTTGTCGGTTTTCCCATCTCTGGCAAAAATTATGTTTTCCCACACCGTCAATGTGCCATCAATCTAAACAGCAAAACAAGTTTGGCCAAACTTTCTCATAAAGTTCGGTCAAACTGTCTCAAAAGTTCGGTCGAACTATTGCCGAAAAAAAATTTCTGCCCTCGATTCTCACAACAGTGTAACCCAACTTTACATTTTCACCCATGGACATAATTCCTAATTGATTAAGAATGGTATATTTTGGTTTTCATGCAGATGATTTCACTTCACCAAAGCATTGAGTTATGAATTGGCATGAAGAAAAAAATATCAAATTCTTATACATGAGGTTAACACCTTTATGATAAGAGAATTAAAATGAACCAACTATATTATCACTATAGGAAAACGTTGGGGCAAGTTTAGCCCAAGAGGGGGAGTATGTAGTGTCCCTTCTTGGTTAGTTAGTTTTGGTGACACCTGGAGGGTGATTTTCATGAAGTGTACAAAGATTATATATGTCAAACTTATGTATATGCTTGTACACTATAGACCTGGTTTGGGTCACATGGTTGTTGCATGCTTAGGATAATATCTATAATTTTGTGTATAAGACTAATTTTGGTTAAGTGCATATTAAATATGTTTCTCTTTTGGAATCCTATTTTGACTTTGGTGCATGGCATGAATGATGGTCTATGATTGTGACACAATAATAAAAGCTACTACGTGGATTAGTTAACAGACCATAATCTTGTTGATGATTTATGATGTATATGAGGATACATGATTGACCTTGTATTTTGAAATATTTGGCAAGGATCTTAGTTACCGCCATGAAGGATGCTCAAATGACTATGGAGGTCATGTATACATTTGGGTAAAATGTGATTGAATTAAATTCATTATGAATTTTGTTGATGCTTTTAATCTATGAGGTTATGATGTGCAGGTCTGGGAAATAAGGCCTTGCCAACAGATCATCAGATGCATATGAGCTCAAAACCAGTAATTTGAGGCAAACCATGTAGCTTCAAAGGAGAATAGACGAGAATATATGGGAAATATTAGGGCTTGGAGTCCTAACTTTCGAAAGATCAAGGCATAGATTCCTAAATTTTGAAAGATCTATTGAGAATTTAGAGGGCTAGTGAATAATTCAAATTCTCTTCTTGATAATTACTTGTGGGCTTACTTGAGTTACTTATGTCTTGTCTTATTTATCTTAGTTAGTCTTTCATCAAGTCAATTATCAAAATCCACGAGACACGAAATTAGGCTTCTAGAGCCAAGGCAAAACCTCTCCCTCTTGGAAAGGAAAACCTGCAAAGAATTCTTCTTATAGATCTTCAAATGACAAGTACCATGACCTAGACTTAGACCCTTGAACTATGACTGCCTCCAAGATCTTGTTACTGCTTCTTTGGCTGCCTTTAACGCCGATCCTTCTTTTCTACGCTAAATTGCACTGAGCTTATCTTCAAAAATTACTTCTCATTGATTCAGATATTAGATCATTCGAGATCGTATTTTTCACTTGATATCTTCTTGAATCTTCTTTGAGGAGTAGAACTTTTATTGTGGGAAGGTAAATCACAGATTTAGCTTCCCTATGTCGCAATCCAGAATTCTTCTTAAGCATATATATCAGACTTATTAACTTCATATTATACCACATAATGTACTGCTTCCACACTTTAGAATAATTACTGTTTGACTACAATCTTCCTAGGTTTGACCGTAACTTCTTCTCATCAAATAGTTACGGTTTGACCACAATTCTCCCAGACTGGACCGCAGCTTCTTCTCATCACTCCACATAGGAATCTGCATCTGATTTCACACAGGAGTCTTCATACACTTGTATTCATATTTATTTCGGAATTATACTTGTACAGGAGTCTGCATCTGCCACTGTATACATAACTACAATTCTTCTTGATTTCAGGCAAAGACTGGTCTGCATCTTTTTCATTAACTCGCATATTAGCATAATTTTATTAATGTTCTCGTTATCTCTTTATAATCCGCACTAAACCCTTTTTATAATTCTGCATTTGAATCCCTTCTGGTATCCGCACTAAATTCAGAGTCATCTGCACTTCGTTACATTTCAAATGAATCGTAGGAGAGTCATATATATATGATCTGTCTCACTGTATTTGGGCCGAGCTTCCAGCAAGATGGTAGGATGACTTCGTAGTTGATTATAGGCTGACGTGAAGGACAATTGATTCAACGTTTATATGGGTATCTTCTTGCATCTTTCAGAAGCCATTTCTTCACGGTATATTGCCAAGATCTTGGAGCACATTTGTTAACTCGACTCTTCATCAACATGACTCTTAAATAAATTTATATCCAGAAGACATCCTAATAGACATCAATAAGAAGTCTATAAACCTATAATAAAATCTTGCCCATGAAACCCATGAAGCAAGTAAAACAAAAATACATTTTATTATCTTCGTCTTCTACTTTACATAAATTCATAATTACATAGTCAATATGAAGACAGACCTAATTACACTTTTCAACAAGATCAAGGCGTGGAGTCTTGGATCTTTGGAATAGATCAAGGCATGGCATCTTGATTCTACTAGGATGTGGAGTCCTAAGCACAAGGCAAGGGTGCGGAGTCCTAACAAGTCAAGAGAGGTGCACAGTAGGGGTGTGGAATCCCTATTCTTGACTGAAAAACACCACTTAAGGGCTTAAATCAACCAAGTGAATTAATCTAACTTAAACTTTAAGTTGAATTAAATCCAATTTACCCACTTTAGAGGATTATTCAAAAATAAATATTATTTTAATGCAAAATATTAGTTATCTACTCTTGAAAAATAAATAATAAGAAAAATCCTTAATTTGACACACATGTGGTGAATATTACATAATTTAGGTACCTAAATAATATAAAATAAATGGGGAAAATAAATTTGGAGAAGTGCCACCTTGGGGGGTGGTGAATAATACAAATTTTAATAAATCAAAAATTGGTTAATTTTTGCATGAATGGGATGAGGTGTCACTCCACTCCATGCTTATAAATATGGAAGGATTTTTCCCCATGGGGGGAGAACATAAAGAGTAGGGAAATGTTGCCAAAATGACTATCCAATTTCTAAATTTAAATCCCAATAATTTATCTTGGTTGAATGAGACTAAGTGGTGTGAGAGGAAGATAGGAGATCTTTCTTATTTTTCCCGAAATTTCTCACTATTGTTGAAGTTGGTACTGTTTGTGAGCTCATAGAGCTCGGGGGTTCCAAGGAAAAAGGTTTCCTTTGGATATGGTTGGGTGGTAAATCTAATTTGTCCGTTGGAGTTGACGAGCGAAGCTGCTTAACAAAGTAGGACGACTGAGACTGAGTATCAGGTAAAATTTGCAGTGTGATGTATTTTTCTTTAATTAACCTTTCTTCAATGAAGATGTAGCTATATTACCTTTAAAATAGTTCTTGTTGTTATAAAAGATCTATTCATAGACATTGGTTTACCATTTATTTATTTGGTTATACATATGTTGAAATTACAAAACCGCAAAAATATTTTTGTTTTATTAGATAGGTGAATAGTGGCTCCAATTAGTAATTCTTCATTTAAATGGGTTATGAGCCGACAACATGATAGTGTTAATTATAGTCTCTATATATTCTATTCATTATAAGTGTATTGTTCTTATTTTCAATTTGGGGATATCTGCTTTATTGTACATTTATGTTTATGAAAGAATACGTTGAAGAAGAGATACTATTTTGTTAAAACATTTTTTTTATGAAAGCATATGTTGAAGAAGAGTTATTATTCTCATAATTTTTTTTGGGAAATAGAGAAAAAAAAAAAAGAGAGAGAATTACGATTTAAGCTTGTAATTCACCTAAGTAAAAAAAATAAATAAACCATGTCATGTAAACTATAATTGGAAGAGATGATGTTCATTCATATCCTCTGACATCCTCCTAAGCTTAGTTGGTTTCCTTTAAGGATATATATTTATCTGTCATCTAATAATAGTTTTATGCAAAAGTCTTGTTTCAGAGTTAGCAGTCATTATTTTGAAGGCATCGAGCACATTGTTACTGCTTTATGTTTTCTTAGAAATATAACATTTATTCATTTTGTAGGAAATAAAGTTCTCTTGAAATATATCATTTATTCTTTTTGCTTCATTTTGCAGAAAAGAAAAGAAAAATATGTATATGCCTAATTTATTGATTACTAATGCCAATGTTCTAATTTAGAGCGTTGTATCATTAAATCCAAAGGTGGATAATGCTTATAGCTAGATGGGTGTATATATTGGTGTGTTATATTTACTTTGGTTAATGAGTGAGATAAATTAGTGTGGTAATCTTTTGTAACCTTTACTATAAAACCTTATGAGATAAATTAGTGGGATAATCCTCTGTAACTTTTACTATATATACATTATATGAGTTTATGATTCCCCCTTTTGCACTATGTAATGGTAATCCTTTGTAACTTCTAATATGTATACATTCTTGGAAAATATGAGTTTATGATTCTTCCCTTTGCACTATGTAGTTTGAAGTTTTCAATATTGCCAAAAGTATTGGTCTGGAATAGTTTCTGAAAGAAGTTAACATTGGTAATATTTTATAAAGTTGGTAATCTTTTATAACGTTGGTAATATTTATAGGAATTCTTGGAAAATGAGATTTTATTATTTATCCATTTTCATTATGTAGTTTAAAGTTTTTATTTTTGTAATACTATTAGTCTGGAATAATTTTTTAAAGCAGATACTATTAAATGTTTTATAGACTGGGATCTTTGGTCATTTTACCAATAGTTTATTTTGGAATGAGTTTAAATAATTTATTATTATTTTAATGTTGTACTCTACATAACACCAAATCTTAGTATGTGAGCTTCCACATGGAGTAATTTTGTTTAGACAATGTGAAAGAATGCTTTGTTTCGTTTGTTTGGACTCTTGTTGAAAAGAATACTTGGACTGTTGTTCAAAATAATACTTAGTCTTTATGTAGATTGGAAAGATATACTTTGATTTTGTTTCCTGCAATATGCAATGGTAACAATAATAATCTTTAGTTCAAATAGTACGAATTTTTCTAATTGTGGGCAATCATTTATAACCATACTCTGGTATCCTTCATTGACAAGGATGTTATTCTAATATTAAATTGACTTTATTTTACTAAGATTGAGATCCAATGGCATCGTTACTATATTATTAAGTAATTGAAATTGTATGTAATTTATTAATTATTGGATAAATTGAATTTGTTTTACTAAGCTTGATATTTCATGACATCTTTACCGTATTATTAAGTAATTGAAATTATACGTAATTTATTAAGTATTGGAAATAGTATAGTATGTTTTAATATTGGAAATTGTATAGTATGTTTTAAAATCTGAAATAAGAATTATCTCAAATTTTTCCTTTTAGGATATAGATAAAATCCCTTGGAATATTTTGCATGTAAAACTATGTTATTGATGAAAGATTATCAGAGTACATAAAGAGATTAATTTTAGTTGTTTAGGGTAAATAAGATAACTAATTTGGAAGTAAGATGAATGGATTTGAAATTAGCAAGATTATTCAATTTATAATATGGAAATTTAAAAGGAAATTATTATAGTGGGGTCAATAATATATGAGCTAAAAGAAAAGTCATGTCGCTTTCCCTCACGAGCAAGAATCTATAAAGTTAGCAAATAAGTTATAGAGAAGAGGAAATGGAAATGAATCCTCATGGTGTAATCATTTAATGATTTCATTATGATATCAAATATTTCTAAAATGGAAGAATTTTATGTTTAAAATATAGGGTATTTTTACAAAAAAATATTCTTCAAATGAATGGATTAAATGTTAAAATCTGAACTTTATGTTACATGGAATGTGAATGTTTTTTTTTATATGATGCGTCTTTCTTCATTTTTTGGAAGACTTATAATTTATGTGACGATTAATGTGTTTTGTTTAAATGTACTATGAAAGGCCAAAATCATGATACAAATTCTATGTAAAGTATTGTTTAACATATAGAAATAATATAGATTTATTTTCAATGTTTATATGAAAAATGGACGGGTTTTATGTTTCAAAAAAAAAAACATACATATTTTGGATAACTTGAGTTACAGACCTAGTTGGTAGTCCAGGGATCTTACAGTAGTTATGTTATTTAATGAACAATACAATACACGTGCTAATTTGACAAAACTTATGTACTAAACATGCACTATTATAATGACCTAATTAATCCCAATCATAAGAAAATATTAACCAAAGACATAACCAAGAGATAAGTGCACAAAATATTGGCAAGCTTAAAGCCTTGTAATAATTCAATATTACATCTCAACTCTAATTCTCACTTATGCTCTGGTAGTTGAGTTAAGAGGTATAAATACAAGGAAATGTCACAGTTTACAAATCAAAAGCGTCTACTTGGATCCACATGTCAAGGAAACATATACAAAGCAACAATTTCGAATATTTGGTTTAATATATTTTTGTAAAAATGAAGTTTGCATGGTGCTTTAGGGTTTTCAGTATCTGTGGGTTTTTTCCATGCCCTACCAACGACCATGGGCTCGTGCTACGTAGTGAAGGATTTCAATGGAATGGAGATGAAGGGCTCAGCATCCCCCAAGGCATCGGATGATGCTAGTTCAAGATGATGTTTGATGCAGATCTGTCTTTCCCCTATCGCAAATCGCACAGGGCTTCCATGTTCAATTAATGGCTCAAACTTGAGGAATGCCTTGTTTTGCGGCGAGGAACCTCTGTTAGAGATCACCTCGAAGTGGACTGGCCTTCAAGACCCAAAAGGAAATTAGATCTCAATTTAAAATCGGGGCATAACACCTAATCCCTGTTTTCATTCTCCAAGGACAAGCTTTCTTTATGCAGAACATGGTGGATGGACATCTTCACTCATGCTTGATCTCGTATTGAGACCACATCTAAGGATCTAAGATCGATAAAGGGATTTTAAGTTTATTTCAATAACAAAGGCATGGAAATATCGGGCAAGTTGTGGTAGTCTAACTCATCTAAGCAGTTGTCTTCTTATTATAATGCTTCAGACTCATAGTATCTCTCTACCTTGATGGGAGTGTAGGTTGCGGAGGAGCAAGCACCCATTGTCATGCGTGGAACTCACTAATATGAGGGGGAGGGACGAAAGGAAGAGATGGAACAGGAAGACTTCCATATCTTCATCAAGAATCTACACGTGAAATCTTCCATTTTTTGGATTGCATATTCAGAGCTAGTGAAAAAGTTGAAATAGTGCATAGAGAATAGGTTGGGTATGTTAGTGTTAGTATCTTCATCCCTCCGTCAGTGATCAAAATTCTCTTGTTGCATTGCATATTAGGTGTCTCACTCAGTCAGCTGCATTCCATTAGGAGCATGGATCATTTGACGGTAGTGGCTTGTTGTTGATTTTTCCCTCATGTCCTTTATCTGCTGGCCATTTCCATTCATTAAGATTATTTGCAGTCACTTTTTGTCTTATAGTTTGCAAGAGTCATTTTTTAGGGTTTCAGTTTCATTAGGTCTAGGGTTTCATCAATAAGGTCTTCAAAATGTCCACTAATGGTCAGCAGGCACATGAGGAGGTTGAATAAAGTTCCAGTACTTAATAAATTTCATCATCATATGCCTAGAAATGTATTTTTCCTCAAAACTCTGTTTTGAGAAAAAATAGAGTATTTTGTCTTTTTATGTATAAATTTGATGTAATCTCAAGTTCTCTCATGTGTAAATAAATTCAATGGCAACCCTGGTCACCTTGTCAAACTTCAGCGACTTCATCCCCTGCAAGACAAACAAAAATCAAGTCATTCAGTTCATCAAAGGCACAAATAAAGTAAACCGCCCAAAACAGAGTTAATCAAAATCTCTTGTATATAAACTCATTGATCATCATTACAGAGCTCATTTGCATTCAAAAGAGAAAGATTGAACAAGAGAAAGTCGTGTTGGAGAAAAGGAGCAAGTTTGAATGAAAACTGGGCAGAATTAAAGTGCGCGGCGCATTGGCTGAGTGGCGCGGCGCATAGAGCTGGCCTTCACAGTGTAAAAAATACGCTAGCGCGGCGCATTGAGCAGGCACGGTGCGTTGGGTTGGTGGCGCGGCGCATAGAGCTGCAAGCCCGATTTCACCTATAAACTTTCTCAAATTTCCAA
This sequence comes from Pinus albicaulis, assembly GCA_034641835.2. Lineage (NCBI taxonomy): Eukaryota > Viridiplantae > Streptophyta > Pinopsida > Pinales > Pinaceae > Pinus > Pinus albicaulis. The sequence continues at coordinate 1,541,879,563 of CM076584.1, forward strand.
ATTCGCTCAATCTTATGGTGTGCAAGTAAGTCAAGCCTTTTTCCATTGCTAGTGAAAGAGTTTTTATTAAAGCCTAGGGTTTGTATTTGTGTTTTTGCTACCAAGTCCACTCCCTCACTCTCTCACTTCTCCATTTATTTTCCAGTTTCATCCACTCATTTCCAATTCCCATTATCCCAAATCCTAATTGCTATCCCATAGCCTAAAACCTGTCCCTAAAACCCTTCCATTCCCAAAAAACTTGTCCATATCATTCCCAAAAACCCCTCATACCCTTTCCCTCCACAATCCCTCATACATTTTTACCCTTGGTGGCAGAAAACTAAAAACACCATAAACATCTTCATACTCATCAAGAAAACTCACACATTAGCAAACATTGGAAAAGATGATGGAGAAGGCCAACAATGAGAAAAATATGTTGAGGCACATGGCCAATCATTATTGGGCGAGAAATCATGTTTGCAAAGCAAGAATCAAATTTTTGAGAGCCAAGTTGAAGAAGGCATCGAGGAGTCGAAAAAGGCATGATAGACTTCAAATCTTGGCCGAGGCTTCCTTGGCCCAGCATAGCACATAATGGAGGATACTCAGCCTAAATTTCAAAAAAATTGGGACACTTTTTGCATTTTTGAAAATTTTGGCCTAAAAACAAACTTTTCTGCTCTATGCGCCGCGCCACTTGGCGCGCGCTTTTGATTGGGGGCTCCTTTTGATGCAAACTCAGAATTTTTGGATTTGTCATGGAAAAATATGCATGCCTACCTATGGCCAAGAAATTTTGACAAGTTTTGGGCTTCCAAAAGGGTCAAAAACACCCCAAAAATGACCTTTCTGCCCCTTTTTTGACACACAGGAAGCAGTGTTGGGAGAAATCAGTTTTGGAGGGGAAAATGAAGGCCAAATTCAGAAATTCCACTTGTGTTGGAAATTAGACAGGCAGAACTTTCCAACAAGCCCACTTGGAGCAAATTTGGACACCGGGAAGGCCTCCAAAATTAGCTGCAAACTGGCACAACGCATAGAGAAATCAGACACTGTGCATTGGAGGATTTTGCTCATTTTTGACTCAGTAACTCTATTTTTCGCCTAGTTTTTAACAGTTTGACTTTCTTACTTCTAAATGTCAAACTCATGATGTAATTTGATTTAATTTGATGGATCTTGATGTAATTTTATTAAATTTTCACTCATAGAAGTAGATTCATCCATCAAAAGGTGAATTGCAACTGAATGAATCAGTTTCCTAGTTTATAGAGGCAAGTTGTTCCACTGCCTACTTTCTAGTTCTCAGTTTAGATTTTGTTGGAGCAGCTCCTAAACTCATGAGCTCAACCTCTAGAAGTTAGGATGAGTAGTTGTTTGTCTATATCTTTTGGTTTTTCAGTCATTAGCATGGTTGGACTTTTGGGAATGCTTTGAGCATCATTGTACATCATCTCTGCAGTTTGGCAAAGGAATAGACCAGGGTTTGTAGCACTCTATGGGATTCTTGTGGTATTTTGCTTTGATAATGTGTTTCTCTTTGTAAATGTAAGTCTACTGGTGTTTTATGTATACCATTTTCCCTCTTATTTCTTCTTAAGTTAAACAAACAAGGATAAAGGTAGAATTCATTAAAATTTGCAGTGCTTTACCTAGGGTTTGTTTAATTTTCTATGTTTTCAGCTGTTTGGAGAGGATCCTTGAAGGTTTCTTTCCCTATTCAACTCTTCACCTTTCTCAACTCTCCATTTCCTTCAAATTGAAAGTGTCAAATCAATTGCCTACCTTGCCCCATTCAGATCTCTGCAAAACTGGGTTTCATTCCCGAGACCCAAAATCTGCCTTTCCCTTTGATCCAACAAAACACCCTTAAAATCAAATCAAAATCTTTTGAATATATACCTAGCCTAAAATTAGCCTTCATTAAAGTCATCTCAAACCTCACTGATCATTTTTTGCTGAGATTGACAAGGAGAGAGCCCTCTCCCGATCTGGTAGGGCTAGCTACCAGGTTAAGCGTGGTTTGATGTTACCCTATATTCAGCCTTTCTCAGCCTGAGGTAGATTTAGGCAATAACAGGGTATTCTTTCCAACACACATTGTCTTGTTTTTTAAGATGCTTTAGGACTTCTCTCAAATGAAGGACTACCACATCTCCATAAATTTTATATAATCTTTAATCTGAGGATACATGTAGGTGCCCAGGGATCCATAAACCTGGGTAGATTTGTCTCCTACAAGGATGCAATGCAAGGGAAGGGCTCCAAATCTATGGATCCACCTCAATACACCCTAGGACCTTATATTGTAGAACAAATGAAACAAGTGCCTGCCATGGAGGTTAATCTATCAAAGGTAAACCATATTTTTTCTGCTCTCCAATCTAGGTCTGTGATATGCAGGTTCAATGGTTTATGGAAAAATTTTTATGCTTTACACCATTGGTTGTTCTCAACTTGGACCCAAAACTATGATATTTACTTATGTTCCACGTTTTTTTTTTATTGTTCAATTAGATATTTAGGAATATCTAGAGAAATTTTTGAATGATGGGCCATGGTTTTGAGGAGGATTTGGGCTCTTCATCACCACTTGGTTCCCATATTTTGATGCCCAAACAATGGTGGTCTCAACAATGCTAGCATGGGTGATTCTACCAAACCTCCATCTTCCTTTTTGTCACCACAAGGTTCTATAGGAAATTGGGAACACCATGGAATCATTCAAAAAGATGGGCCTCGAAAGAACGGAGAGAGGTCTATTCACCTTCGCCAAAATATGTGTAGAAATAGACCTCAACAAAGGTCTTCCAATTTTTTATTCCACTGAAACATAAAAAAATTCGATGGACCCAATTGTTGGATTATGAAAATATAAAATTCATATTTGAATATGTTACCAAACATGACACTTGCAAAACACATGCATGTAGGCAAAAAATACCCCCAAAAATTAAAAAGGGGTAAGCCCACAAAACAAAAGGATGGAAACCTTCTCATCCCTACCTCTCAAAAAAGGAAGAAAAAGAATCCACAAAGAACTCCATAAACCGTAGCAGAAAGGGGTTCCTCGGTTCAGAGTGGAAACGAAACACATATGCAGCAAGGCACCGAATCATATGAGATCCAAGCACCAAAACAACAGAAAAATGAGGCACAAAATGAAAATGGGATGGAGGGGTACAAAAAGAGCTCATGTTTCTAAGAGCTCGGACGCAGAGAAATAAATCCCACCAAAGACAACAAGAAATGATTTTGGAATGGTTCTAGTTGATCCCAATACAAGGGGATGGAAGAAGGTCCAAAAAAAGAAAGATAAAAAAGAGAAGTTATGTGATTACTATCACACCTAACTTCAAAAAAATTTATGTAATTTTTTTCAGTTTTTTTCTTCTTTCTCATAAGCTAAGATACTTATCTTACTGAATTCTTATAACATCTATAAAATGTAATTTTGTTTCTTTCTTCAAGTTTAATAAAATTATGGATTTTTTCTTTGGGAAAAAAAAAACTTGTAAAATATTTGATGTCCCCATTTTGGGTATGTATGCATGATGTTGACTATCTATCACTCAAAACATAGTGGAAAACGAAAGTCGACAAACACAAAAATGTAAGGCCCCATCAATCCCTTGAGTTTTAGAAAAAATGGAGGTTCTAGCTCAATTTTAAAAAGCTTAAAACCATAGTTGAAAATATCATTGAAGCTTTAGGAAAATCACGCTGAAACATGTGAGATGAAGGCCACAATTAAAAATCATGATTTTTTTCCCAAAATTCACCAAAGTTGTGAAAAAAGGCCATACAGTTGATGCAGTCACCAATGAAAATAAATTTTTCTCATGGAACTATAAGCTTTGAATCCATTATCATTTTAACAACCAAAAATTTATGATATATTGTCATAAGTGCTAATGCCATGGTATTTTCTACCACCAAATATATCTAGTGCCATGTATGTAGTGGCGTACATGGCACTATCATGGCATAGAATAAGATATAGCAAACTTCATATGAAGAAAGAAGAATTTCATCTTTCATTCAGAATTTAGTAGACTTTAACAATTTTCAAGATTTCAATGTTTAAGGGTTTGGTTCCATTACAACATTGATTATGCATGGTAATCTTTCTACCTCATTTTCACACTTGAATCAGTCAATTTCATTGAAATTGGTGGATGTTGACTTGAGAAAAAAAGATGCACAAGTAACACCAAGTACTAACATCAATGTCCTTAGAGGATTGAGGCAGAGGCAAGAGGAGTAGCGAGAGGGAACTACTAATGATAAGGATCTCAATATTAGGGATGATTTTGGCAATATGTAGTTAGTTGTTGTAGCATCATGTTTTCAGAAGTTTGAAGGATATTACATTGTGACATTGAATAATGTTATTGACATTGTGATATTGTTTAATGTTCATCAAACTGTGATATCGAGCGATGTTCATCACATTAAGACATCGGGTTATGCTCATCACATTGCAATGTTGGGAAATGTTCGTTACGTTGCAATACTAGTCACATTGCAATGTTAGGTAATGTTCATCACATTGTAACATCAAGCTATGCTCATGGGGACATTACAATGTTGGGTAATGTTTAACACATTGTGACGTTCAAGAAATGGTTGGTACATTATGAAGTTGGAAAAGGTTTTTCACACTGCATTGTCTAAAAATGTTCATCACATTGTGATGTTAGGTAATGTTTGTCACGATGTCACACAATGTTCGCTTATTTTTGTTTGTTACATTACAAAATCAGGTAATTCCTGTCACATTGAAACATAGGGTTATGATCATCAAATTGTGATGTTGATTTATTGCACTAAGAGGTGCTCTTCAACCCAGTATAGGGGATATGTGTAGGAATTAGATGTAAAGATTTTTAATTTAATTTTTTTATTGTAATTTTGTTTTTATTAATAAAATTACAAACAATTTTTAGAGAAAAGAAAATCAAAATATAGAAATCACATTAAAATATATAACATATAAATAAGAGTTATATAGTAAGATCCATTTTACCATATAAATTAAAATAATGATTCTATAACCATATTTAAATTTAATTAATAAACAGATAAAATTTTAATACTTACAATATAACAAGATTCTTAACCAGAAATATTCATCTCCATTTTACCATATTATTAACTTCCAAATAGGTTTTGTTACAATTCCATGTGCCAATACCATGACTTTATCAATTTTACATTCCCAAAAAGCATAACTCATTTCAAAATCAAAACATTTTATAAATATTTTAATTTAATTTAATTTTATAATATTTTTTAAATTAAAACTTAATACTTACAATAAAACGAGATTCTTAATCATTGATATTCGCCCTCATTTTACCATAGATACTATTAACTTGTAAATATGTTTCCATCGGCTAGTACCTTATCTTATCAAAAACCACTTGTCTAAAAATCATAACTCATTTAAAATCAAAATATTTTATTTTAATTTTATTTTATGACAATTTTTTTGTCACATTGCAATATCATGTAATGCTTATCACATTTTAGGTAATGCTCATCATATTTTGGGTAATGTCTATCATAATGCAATGTTGAGTAACATTTGCCACATTACGACATTGGGTAATGTTAGTTGCATTATAATTTTGGGTTATGATCATACCATTAAAACATTAGGAAATATCCACCAAGTTCTCATCGCATTGCAACGCCAAGTAATTCTCATCACATTGTGACCTTAGGTTATGTTAACCGCATAACAATATTAGGTAATGTTTATCACACTACAATGTTCGGTAATGTTTGTCACATTACAACCCTAGGTAATGTTCGTCACATTGCAACATCGCATAATGCTCATCACATTTCGACATCATGTGATTTCACAACATTGTGGCATATGAATTTGTTCATCGCATTGCAATGTTGAGTTACGTTCATCTCATCGCGACGTTGATTGATATTCATCACATTACAAGTTTAATTTATATTTGACATATTATGAAAATGAAGTTTTGGCAAATTTTCTCAAAACATTTTTAATGAAGTTTTCCATTTTTAAAAAATATAATGTCATGTAAATTAAAACTTTATATATATATATATATATATATATATAAAATAAGAAATAATTATGTTTATTTTATTTTTTTTACACGGTGGGAAAACCTATCATAACTCAGTTGTTAAATGAGTAGTGAGGATAACCATCTCTGGTTGTTCTCCGCGAATGCAGGCTAATTCATCACCGTTATTCAAGGAAAACCATGCCACCTGGAATAAGTCATTGATTGTCCGTAAGGGGGCACACTTTCACTCCTGCTAGATACCTCTAGGTCTTAGGTCGTTAACCTGTTTCCTTACGTCCAAGGAAAATAAACTCTTAGCCAAATAACAACAATTTTAGAACATACTCCTAAAAATTAATTATATTAATATACACTTTTATGATTTATCTATATTTTTAATTAAAAATACATTAAAATAAATAAATATTAAATTAATTAACCAAGTTCCAAATAAATATTGCATTGGCCAACATATCCACCAACCCCAAAATATATTTCTCTTCTCCATTAATATATTTTCATTGCTTAATAGTTTCATAATTTCCATTTTATTTTATCTTTTTACCAGTGTTGTGTCCTTTCAATTCTCTTATTATTCTATATCGACATGTTAGAACTTTAGCAATGAGTTATTCATTAATTATTTATTAAATTAGATTTTTTTTATTGAAATATTTAAAATTATTTAATGTAGTTTATTATTAGAAATATGATGATGGCAGTGATCTAGATTTTTTTAATATAAATAATACAAATATACAATGGTTATTAACAAAAACATAACCAAAAATTAATAATCAAAAAATAAAAATAAAAAATAAAAAATATTTTTAAATCTAATTAATATAATTAGAAACAAATATTTAAAATAATTAAATTTATTAAAAAATGTAAATAGTAAACCTAATAATAATAATAGTGAATTTAACACAAATAATGTTAAACAAATAAAAATAAAAATAAATACACTAAACCAAAAAAGGCACAAAATTAATTTACAATATCATTTATCAAATTGTATTTGGATAAAAAAAATTGAAGTGTTGTTGCAAAACCCACTTCGGAGTTCTATCTAACATGAAGTAAATTATTTATGAATTCATGTTAATATAACCTGTAGCTATGATAATTTTTGCCTATTCCACCCACCTCTCTTCTGTTTCTACGGTTCTACCGCATGTTGGAGGAATGCAGGGGACGCTCAGTTGAATTGTAAGGAGCACCAGTTTCACCCTTTTATTCCTTTTATTGAACTATTTGCATTTCTTTTCCAGTTGAGTGATGTACCCAAAAATCTCTTTAAAATAAATTTTAAGTATAAGTCAAGGTTTCTCTCTACTAAACTTAATTTCTGATTAAATTTAATTTCGTGTAAGATATGGGTGTTTGTTAGATTTTTTAATTGAAACTTGAAAAAAGAGTTGAATAAATAAAATAAAATAAAATTTTAAGCTAAAAATAATTTATAAAACTATAAGTTCTTTACCGGTCAGTCGAAATGCCAACGATAACTGGTGTCCACTGCAACCATCTATTGTCATTTGCAGAAATTTACGAAAGTGGAACTAAAAGTGAGAACCCTAAAATTAATATATACATATTCACTTTCTCCCTCCTATTTAAACGAACTTTGCAAATTGAAACCACTTGATCTTAATGTCGAAATTTGTTAGGATAGTAAAAAGTTCCTCTGGTATTTTTTATTTATTTATTTTTAAATCCAACCGTTTGAATGTTTGAGTTTTGTTTTTGCTTTTATGGTACAAATAGATTAGCACCATTAAAAAAATTTGGGTGCCTAGAATGACCATTCTAATTCAGATTTCCCATAAATTTTAGGGAAATTTCTATCAGATTTGATCAAAATTTCAAATTTGAAATTTAATCAAACTACCCAGATCTTAAAGACAACTCATTTGCTATGTAGGCCCAAGCTTCTGGATTCTTCAACGTGCGGAAAGTCTCTCCCTCACTGTCTGAGATTTGGACGGGGAAGCACCTAATGCAGATTTGTCAGGGGAACATCCGAACCGTCAAATTAATATGTGTGAAGGACATCTTAATTAAAATAGATTTCTGAGACAAAGATGTAAGCAAACCTGGACACATGGTTCAATACGAGAATACACAAAGATAAACGAAAATTTCAAAAGATGTCTGGGTACATACATGGCTCAACGGGAGAAAAAACGGTCACCATGATAAGTACGCAGATTAACACTAACAATGGGTGTCACATGGTTGGGGATGGATTCTATATTTATCTATGGTGATGCTTAAAAGTATAATGGAATGGGCTAAAATATCATATTTATTTTAGCTCGTCTATCCTCTCCAATAGCTTTATGTTGCGGACTTGCAACAACTTTAAAAATCATGTTAGAAATGAAAGATAAGAAATTAATTAAATATAATTGAATATGTGACTGAATGAGAAATTTAGACGGGTAATATTTAAAAGATCTGCCAGCTTTTTTATGGTTGGAATTAGTTGAGAACATGATAGATCATCTTCAGAGGCTCGTTAGCCTTATCCTAATGAGGAACAATAAATTCATCTTCAAAGACACACTACTTATCATAATGAGAAACAATACATTGCTGAATTGAAAAGGAAAATGCTTTATCCAAATCAACCCAATTAAACTTACATATTTACAATCGGACATTATAATTTATGAGAGTTAAGAGGCAGCATGACCATCCATCTCCGCCTGTTTGCATCCATGGTCATACACCAATGCATCCTGATAGCCATCCCATGCAGCTGCTCCTGCTGCACTGTCCAGTTGTGTAGATAGAATGGAATTTGATAGATAAATTGAGGATTACAAGATGATTTGATTGGTCTTCAAATATAAACAAAAAATAAACCAAAATTCCAATAAAAAACGAGTACTTCAGATTTGAAATCTCTACATTGCAGTAGTATTCACCTAAAATGTGGCAGTGCTGCTGTCATTAAGAGAATAATTTTCTAGCAAACAACATTAAATGCATTCATATTCACCTAGGATCATATTTTCATTATGTCTAATATATTATTTTTATTTGGGTGGGGAATTGAACTATTGACTTCATATCAAGGAGTGTCTTAACAGAGCACCCATTACCGTTTATCTAAGACCCTGTTAAAAACTTCTTAATGGATATATTTTATGATGTAGAATATCTAATATTAAATATAAAATAATAAAAAATTTAATATTTTAAAGTATATAAATCAGGCATAGTCTAATTATAGATTCAATAACTCTTTTACCACATTTTTTTATGTTTAATTAAAATATGGGTGGGATTTTTAGATTCAATAACTCTTTTTTACGACATTTTTTCTGTTAAATTAAAATCTAGGTGAGATTTTAAAAAACTTGAGTTTAAATTGTTTAATGTATAGAATTGGAGTGCTCCTGGGTTTTTAGGGTGTTGAATATATTTATGCATTCAAAAACAAAAAATCACATTCTTTCTTGAAATTGTTTTACCGTATTATGGTGAAAAAGTGCATTTTGTCTATAAATTAGACTTTGTCTATAAATCATTATATATTAATAAACATTATATATTAATAAACCAAAAATCGTTAAAAGAAATTATTGTGTCTCCAACATGAGTTTGAGTGAGATTCTAACCTAAAAACTAAAGGGAATGACAATGCCATTATGAGTGAGTTTTATTTTTGCTCTATGGAATCAACGAATATGTCAAGTGTAATAATCATCTCACAACAAGATAATATTAGTTATATAAGTGTTGTTTGAGGTTATAGAAGAAGAATAAATTTTAATGTTCTCGCCAATTGATTTTTGCATTCAGTTTTTTTTCTATGCAAAGTGATAATGAACACTCCCAACTCAATAGTCCTCTCGTTGAATAGATTATCCCCAAAGCTCGCTACCAAGATATTTACATAATTTTCCATATTGACTTTGAAGGCCTCACACTCTAAAATGAAATGTGTTTCTTTGTTTCCACTTGTCCAAAAGTTCAAAAAATACACACTCTTTCCCCAACTTCTTTTGGTCTTTTTCAACATCCTGTTTCACAACAAAGTTGATGAGAGTTAGTTCTTAACTGAGAAATACGAATATTAACTCTCCATGAGATATTGGCCGCTATGTAAGACTTTTTGATGACTAGTGGGATTAAACTCTTCAATATAATATTTTCTCTTTCTCCCTAGCTAGTTGTCCCAAGTACGCTTGAGGAACTTATCCATAACAAAAGTCTTCATCCATTTATTATTTGTGGGTCACATGTTTAGGTAAATATCTCATTTACTAAACACAAAACTCTTCATCTCTTTATTATTTGTAGGTCACATGTTTAGGTAAATATCCCATTTACTAAACTATTTGTTATTTTTTTGCATCGAAGTCTTATTTCTTTTGCATAGTGTGTCATTGAAGACAACCTTAGGCCATCTTCCCTCTTCCATTTGCTCTTTTTTTTTAATATCTTATGAGTTGCACCATAACAATTTCTTCAATAGGGGCAGCCCCCATTTCACTTAGCAAGATATCATAAGGAACTAAACTTTTAATTTTGAACTTGATTGTAATCAAGCATTTCTGAGTTTTCTCAATTTGCTTCCACTGTAAGTCATATGCATTGTTGGCCCGCAGTTCACAACCATAGAGAACTGCCAGAATCACTACTAGCTCAAAAAGAGTTTGAGAATTATTCCAATCTCATAGCTTTATTTCTTTGCACTTATTTTGAAAAGCATAAAATGTTTTCCAACCTCCCAAAGTTCTTCTCTTTCTGTAGTTTTTTGTTGAAGTCAATTCTGAGGTATTTGTAATCTGCAACTTCTTCAAGAGTGTGCCTTCAAAGTAGAATTTATGTTAGCTATGTCTTCTTTTGTTAGAGAAAACTACCACTTTCATCTTGCTAATATTGACTTGCATCCCCACCCTTTTACAAAAATGCTCAAGGGAAAGTAAGTGCTCTTGCAAGCCAAGAATAGATTTAGCAATCAAAATAAGGTCATCCACATACAAGAGAAGCCTTATAACAAACTCTCCCAAATAAACACCATCGCCACCTTGTGAGTTTAACCATTATTTAAGTTTGTTAATATATAAAACAGAAAGGGTAGGAGACAATGGGCACCCTTGCTTGACCTCGATATCACTCCTAAAACTTTTAGAGATACCAACTGAAGTTCTAATTTTAACTTTCACCTCCTCATAAAACCTACATGAACAGTTGCTCTAAGATGCCTAAGAACCCCAAGTTCCCCCATTCTGTGCCAAAGCTAATCCCTGAGGACCGTGTCAAAATAATTTTTGAAATCACCAAAGGAACAAAAGGCTTCAACTTTTTTCTCCCAAAAATTTTCAATATGTACCTTAAAGTTATATCGTGATCAACCATGGAATGTTTAGGTCTGAAAATTGCTTGCCCTTTAGCACATTTATCTATTTTTGATTGACGTCACCACTCTTGAAAAGAGATATTGCTAAACTAGTTATCCAATCTATGGCGAACCATGTTGCATGATGTTGTTGAGAATTTTTGTAATGTGAGGTGCAAGAATTTTCAAATCCCACTTTAGATACTCTATGTGAAGTTCAACTAAGTATTTTACTTTTCCAATACTCAATTTCTTAATACCCATCTCAACCTCTTGCATGGTGAACATCTTAGTAATAGTGTTGACCAAGGGGAAGGGTGAACATTGGGATCTTGCTCATAAAGTTTCCTTGTATAATCAAACCATTGTGAAGTTGTAATATTATTTTCAATTTGCTTATTTCTCGTTTGGAGCTCCTTCCAAAATAACTTGGGGCTATTTTTTCCAATGAAGATTAGTTTTTCCCTTCTTGACACCATGAAATCAACATTTTTCTTTCTTAAAATTTGCTTGTAAACCTTAAGGTTTATGTTATTCTTTTTTTACTCTTTCAAAGTTTTCCTTGCCTTTTTGCATTACTCATCAAACCAAACATTAACTAGAAAGCAATTTGTTTCAAACTTCATATTTTTTGTTTTTCTGCACTCTACAAGTGCACTTTGAATTAAATGTGTTAGCATGTGACTATGAAAACCATGGAACAAAATTTTCTCCTTCTCAAAAAGCCTCTCTAGCATTATTTTGAAGGTATTACAGTTTTTGGAGTTGTTGATCACTAGAGTGACACCTGATGATTATATGAAGATTGCATGCCTAAGGATGAACCAAAGGACACTTGTACCATCAGATATCATCATATTACCAGAGCTTTTAAACTCTACTTCTTCTTCTCATCATTTTCTGTTGTACCCAGATTCCACACCCTGTGGGGAATTGTAATAAGTGATGCTAGTAATGATGAATTTGAATCAATATTGAGTCTGTAACAAGCCTAGGTGGCTTGATACCTTGCCAACAAGTGAGTATTATTCTGGGAGGTTTTTTTCACTTGGTTAATTATCATCTCTCTATCAGGACTTAATAATTAATTGAGTTTTTTCCTCCAATTTTACCCCAAAGTCGGAGTACGGCTTGATGGTAAGGCCTCGGGTGAGTTCTAATGTCTAGAGTCAATGTATATTACCATACTAGGTCACAGAAAAAAAAATTGTGGAATTTGGTTAGGTCTAGGTAGTGAATTTTAATTTTTTAGATGAGCAAGTCGAAAATTGCAATAAAAATTGTAATTGAATTGTAATAAATGTTGTCTAGAGAATTTGTATGGGTATGAGTAATAAAAATTACACCTCTCACCCGCAATTTTCCACTATGACACACTTTGAGAGGTTAAAAATGTGTTTTAAACCCTCAAACCCCACTTTTCCTAGGTTTTGTGGGAAATCTGATAATTAATTAAGCCACAAATTAAATAAATTGAGAGAATTAAATATCCACACATGCTAAATGAGGTGGAAATTTATGGAGGAATTAAAGTGAAGTCTCAAGGTGATGTGGACTCCTAAAATCAAGGAAATGACATATGCTCAATAAAATCAAATACTACCATTAAATGAGAGTTGCTCACTTGGAAATTCGAATTTGTGAAGTTAATGCGCATTTAGGAGGATTTGAGAGAATATTTAGTGGATATTTGTGCAGGAAATTGTCCCCACATGGGTTACCACCCATATACACTTGTCATTCCATCATAAAATTCTAATTTGGCACATAAGGGAAAAAGTAAATGATGTCCACTTGCCAGAATCTCATTTTTACACTTGGCATTGGAGCTCTACTTATCAAATTTGAATTTTCCTTGTGATCTCCTCCCTCTCACCACTTGGCATTTGACTCTTCATTGGGATTTGCTCTCAACTTTCTATATAATGGAGCCATGGGCTCTCATATTGTATCTTTTGTACTAGCTATTGTGTTTGGGGAAGCTTTGCTCCTGTGCACACTTGTTCTTCATATAATAAAAAAGTCTTTGGGGTTCATTCATGGGTGTTTCTCTCTTGTAGTTTGGTTTGGCTTAATGATGGTATATTTCTCTACTTTTGTTTAATTTTATTTTATTCTCTCATATTCTTTCATAAGAATTGTGAATGTATAGGTATCTTATATTTTCAATTTCTTATTTGATATGCTCTTGGCTAAACAACTCTATATATTTTCAAATAAATTCTAGAGTTCTCTTGTTAATGTTTATTAATATAATCCATATGAGCTAATGTGCATTTGAGGTTTTTTAGAGGCCATCTTTGGATCAACTAGCAAGTGTGAGGGGAATCCTTCAAGAGACCAATCCACTCTTGGCATTACTTACAAGGAGCTCCTATCGTTTTTTGAATCTTAATAAATTATCTTTCCAAAGTGTCGATTTTGTAGGGTTCTTTTTCACATAGTTTGTGCTTAAGCCAATTATTTCAATCAAATTTACATCTTATACTCTTGTGCTTTCATCCATTTATCTAGCTAATCAAGAGCTCCTCGTAAGCTAAACAAGTGATGGGGTATTTTCCCATCACTTGATTTATTTATTTTTTGTATATTATGTTGTAACATTATCATTCATTTTTCATGCTCTTTTTCACACTAACCTTGGTCTTAGTTTTGCAGCCCTAACATGTTGGTTATAGATTCTCTCAAGTTTCAAAGTTCCATTTTGAAGGAGTGGGAATTAGGATGGCTTGCTAAAGAAAACTAGGCCGTGTATCACTTTGGGAGATTGTGAATCCTTATTGTAGCGATGTTTTCATGTCTCATGAGGCTCCATACTTGAAATAATTCTCTCGTGGTTTCAAAACCTCATTGTGTATTTCCATCAATTCCTTGGGTAGCTCTAAAAGAGCCATTAACCCCATTGTAACACATAATAATATAATTTATGATTTCTGTTTTGGGAGCATGGGTTCCACCCATTGGCATCTCTATCTCTCCACTTTGGGAGAGGAATTTTGGTTGGATTGACTTGTTGAATCTAACATCTCATTTCACTTACATGTGTGCTTTAAATTGGTAATTAACATAGCCATGCATCTCATTTACTTTCCTCGAGTTTGCTAAAGTTCTTCAAACTTGCACCATTTACAACAATTGTTGCTACAAGTCTCAAATTACATTTTTGCAAAGCAATTTACTTTCATTTTGTGCAAGCTTCTTCATTATTTTGTTTTAGCAAACTTTGATATACTTGGCTCGGCTATTGTCTAAATCATCCATGCTTTATGGTTGTGCCACATTTCCATTTTGAAACATATTTGAAGCATTGTGTATTTGGGCAATTTATCTTTCAAGACAATCATTTACTTCCATGTCAAACAAGTTTTCTTTCATTTTCTCAAATTTACGAGTTATTTTTGCAAGACTATTTTGAATACAAATCTTGAGTTGCAATTTATTTTACATGCAAATTAATTTATCATAAACATCAAACTTTTAGTTGGTCATCGATTTATCATAACTCAAAGAAAATACTTTCACTTCACAATTTCATATGTTATGAAGCTTATGCAATTTTGTGTTTTGGAGCATATTTAATTAAAGCATCTCTATCTTTTACATAACACTTGCAAACTTACTTGCATATCATAGTAGGCATTCTAACTTAGTTGCATATTTAAAATTTACTTCCAAGCATAGGCTTGGTTGATAGAAATTATAGGGAAAAAGAGCTTTCTTGGATAGTTCTTCCATTTGGTACAAAGTAAGGTAAAAGTGTGTGGCCTTGCAGTTATGATGGTGGTTTGTCCCCTTCTGGGAACAAAGGCACACACTGGTTCATAAGACTCAAGGGACGGGTATCGTTAATTACACTCTCGTGTCCTCACCCCCTCTTTCTTACACTCACTCCAATTTTTACCCCTTGGTAAAAGCACAAGAGGAGGACTTATCAACTAGATTAGATATTTTAGATAAAAATTAACCAAGATTAATTGAATCCAAATCTAGTGTAATTGCATCTCATGCTAATACACCTCATGGTTTTATTTGCAATTTTTTATTCCTTTTGTCATTGTTGAAATTGAATATTTTGTTGTGGCAAGCATTGTTTTTATCTACATTTTGGAAGTTGAACATTAATTGTTTCATTTTGAGCAAGATAACTTCTCATGCTTTTATTCATAAATTTATTTATCTTGAAAGCATTTACAATATCTTGTGCTAACATTTTCTTGTTTCACTTTTCAGGATTACATTTTGCTTTCCATTTCAAAGAATTTTACTTCATTTAAGCAAATACATTTTCTTTTCAAAGAGAAATACTTTGAAGGCACTGATTTTCATATGTTTTATGTTTATTTAAATTATGTATTGATGGTTATTGCTCATATTAACACTTTTTCTTATAAATATTAAGAGGTAATCTAGTTAACTCTAACAACTCTCCTAGAAACTCACATCTTTTAACTTAGTTTTCCATTTAGGGACCACCCCCCTTAGCTAACCTAGGAGATAGCTTAAACAGAGAGATTTGGGATTAGTGTGACAGCCTCTTCTCTGAGATCCTTGCAACCAACCACACCTTATGGGGTTGAAGGCTTTTCTCATTAACTTGTAGGTAGGTGTAGGCAGCAAGGAGAGTTAACAGGAGTGAAAAGAATTTTGCTCTCTCAGAGAGTTTGTTGAAGACGCTGAATTTTTGTCCCAAACTGCTTCTTTCCAATCCAACAGAAACTTATGTAAATCAATTTATGATCCGCTTTTAAATCCCAAAGTTGTTCCCCAATCAAAACTTCCTCCATTTTTTCACACAGGTCATGCCAAAATTACATAATCTCTACCATTATATAGACCATAGGAGCAAATTACTTAATCTCTTACACTTGTGCCATTGCATGTGGTAGAGGTGAAATTACCAGATCTCACCCATCTAAACATCGTAAGAGGTTTTGATGTATTAGTCACAGGTCCCGCAGGTCCCTTGTGTTTCCTACGTAATAAAGCGACCAAACACGACAAGTGTCTCCTAGTCGTGAATACCAAAGATCTAGAAGGAGAGACCCTTTTGATTTTACTACCTGAGAAGATAGTAACAATAACAGCAAAACGACGGCACCAGATGGAGTAGTCTATGTGTCTAATCATGTGGACCATGTTTTTAGAGCTGCGGGGATATGTCAATTGTTGTTATTTAATATGTATTTTCATGAAAAGGACGAGCAGAGGGGAGGGGGGAAACGTGACGAGATCAATTCCTCCGGCTTTAAGACGAGAGTATGAGGAATTTTTAACTCTTTTTAAAAAGTTGTCTGGTAATATTTGTGAAAGGTTTCATCACAATGATGAGAAGAATTGAGGAATGTTGGATGAGATGTGGAAGATTTAATGGTACTAGAGTTAGATTGTTGGCAATTGGAGTGTTTATGTCGTTTATTTCCGGGTTCGTTCGAGTGTACTGCGTGGGTGATTTTAATTTACTGCACAAATATGACCACAATGTTAAATCGAATCACGGTCTCATGGAGTATAAGGCGCATGACATGTGACGCCATGCCAGAATTTTGACGAATATCCACATGTCGATTAGAAGCACTGCAAGGCCATTTGTTGCAGGATGTTGTGCTTTTTCGCCCATTTTCAAGTTTTCTCATATAATTTAAGAAATTTGTCATAACTATCCCCAAATTGAGGATTTGAACTTATCAAAATAGAAATTCACACATTTTATATTATTTTTAATATTTTTCCTTAAAAGTTTATAAGCCTGACCGTTTTTAATTTTTATTTGGATGAAAGTTGATTTTCGTATGGGCCATCATGTTGGCTGAATTCAGCATTATTATCAAACTTCATGCTTTTGTGCATGAAAGCCATCTATCTGACAAAATGGAGTACATTACTGCCATATGGTGCGTTGTCGGTGATTCAATTTTCGAGCCAAATCAACAAGATGATAAAAAAATGATTTAAATTTTGAGCTGGTAATATTTTGATTCTCAAGCCAAATGGATGAGACGATTAAAAGTTGATTTTGATTTTGAACAGACTAGTTCAAAATGAAGTCCTTTACATCTGGTTTGCGAGGCCAGCACCAGATTCTTATTAGTGATGGTATGGATAACAAAACACTACTTTAAAGATCTTGAATTCCTAAAAAGTTGATACATATAATTACATTGCTCAACATCATTGGTGGGTGTGCTCATAACACTTCTAGTCAATATATCCAGAAGATTGAGGATTCTCATCTTTTCTTGTTTATGATCTGCAAATTGTTGTTTCTCTTGAAATATTTATTTTTTTATTTTTTTATTGAAATAATTAATAAATAATCTATCTGTAAAATTATTAGAGCACAAATACAGATCTAGTTGAAGAATAATTGCACAAACTTGCGAGAGTTGAAAAAGAAAAATTAGAATTGAGAATGAATCTGATTCATCAATATTGGTTTGAGAATCAATATATAAAGAAACTAAGTTAAGCTTAGTTGTAAATGCAATAACTATGGATAATTGAAGTTAACTGAAGCTAAGTGTGTTTTATATTATGTTAATGTGCACATGCACCACATGCAAGCACTAGATTTAACTAACTAAAGCCAAGTGCACACCACATGTAAGCACTCAAATAAACTAGCTAAAGACAAGTGCACATCGCATACAAAAACTATATTTGAACTAAAGCTAATTAAGGCTAACTATGTGCATGTACACCAACACCCCCCTTAAGCATAACTTAGGTGAGTGTGATGCAAAATGAATGAGTCTCAACAACAAGGCCATTTTAGGTAACCATATACAATGCATGGAAAGAGAAAAGAGGGAAAACCCAGTGGGAAGAAAACCCCCCCTCAAAATATAATGCAAAAAGTAGAGAAAAGACAAATGTTAGGCAATCGTGTCCTTCACCCCGAGACGATCTCATAGAAATCAAAACTTTTGCTTAGTGAAGTCTTGGTGAAGATATCAGCAGTCTTCTCGGAACTAGGACAATACTGAAGATCAATGATCCCATCATGAATGAGTTCTCTAATGAATTGCATGTGGATCTCTATGTGTTTGGTCTGCTGTCGCTGCACTGGATCTCTGCAAAACTTTAGCGTAATTTGATTATTGCGCCATATGAAAGTTGGATGATGAACACTGATCCCAAGATCAGATAGGGAATTTTGTAGCCAAATGGCCTAAATAGTGGCATTGATTGCTCCTCTGTACTTGGCCTCTGCTGATGAGAAAGCAATGGTAGCATGCTTCTTTCTTGACCAATAAATTGGGTCAGATCGCAAACTAAGTACATAACCGGAGGTGGACTTGCGATCAATGTTGTTGCCAACCCAATCTAAATATGTGAATCCAATGAGATCCCAAGAACGATTTTTTGCATAATGAACCCCATAGGTGATTGTACCCTGGATATATCGAAGGATGTGCTTTGTAGCTTTCCATTGTAGCTCATGTGGCTCCTGCATGTATCTGGAAACTGCTCCTATGTCATATGAGAGATCAGGACGAGAGTGAGTGAGATAAAGAAGACTTCCCACAAGATGACGGTACAATGTGCAATCAACCAATGGTGTGTCTTTGACATTCTCAAGATTTATGCCTGATAAGAAAGGTGTGGTTGTTGGCTTGCAATCACTCATGTGAAATCGTGCCACAATATCTCTAGCATACTTTGGTTGAGAAATGGTAATCCCAGGACCACTCTGATTGATCTCTAGTCCAAGGAAGAAATTTAGTAAGCCCATGGCTGTCATAGAAAATCGCTTATGCAATGTAGTTTTAATCTCAATAATGGAAAAATTTGAACTACCTGTTATCAAAAGATCACCTACGTAGAGTACTATGATCAACAAGGAGTCAAATTTCTTCAAAAAATAAACATTGGAATCAGATTTGCAGCGTAAAAAATTTTGAGATAACAAATAGGAATCCATATTTTCATACCATGCTCTAGGTGTCTACTTGAGGCCATAGAGAGACTTCTTTAGTTTTCATACCAGAGATGAATTTTGCATGTATCCCTACGGCTAATCCATGTAGATTTCCTCCTCGAGATCACCGTGAAGAAAGGCATTCTTCATATACATATGATACACCTCCCATCCTCTTGTTGTTGCAATGGAGAGAACTAGCCAAATGCAATCTATTTTTGCCACTAGAGCAAAAGTCTCATTATAGTCAACACCATGTACCCGTTGAAAACATTTTTCTACCAATCGTGCCTTATATCGACTAACTTGACCATTTTCTACTTTCTTAGTCCAGTAAACCCACTTGCACCTCACAAGTTTATGATTGGAAGGTAACATAACCAAATCCCAAGTCTGATTCTCAATGAGAGAATTGTATTCCTCATTCATTGTTGCTTCCCATTCAGGATGCCCAGTTGCTTCTACATAAGTCTTTGGATCAGATGCATGCATCATATAAGCACGCATGGGCATGCATGGCTCCATAGCTAAGAGTGATTGTGGATCTTCCTCAAATTGAGGTATAGAGGCAGGATCATCAACGAGATCACTCATGCTACGCCATTTTTGTGTTGAAGGTGGTCGAGAATCTTCTAAACTACATGAGGAAGTATGATATCGATGTTCAACAACTGGTGGTCCAACAGGTGTCATAGGCAAGGGCTCATCTTCATAATAATTCTAGTCTAAAGTTTCATATGCATACTTATCAATGAGTGGTGATGGAAACCTGGTAACAAGTTCAACTACTATTGCATGCACAGTATCTTCGTCAAACTTTACACTCATTTCAATAAAGAGCTCTTCAGTGTTGATATCAAGCAATATGTACCCTTTGACTTCATCAAAATATCCAACAAAAATGCACGTTTTACTTTGAAGCTCCAAAACCTTCTCTTCTCTGTAGGAATGCGGGCCCATGCTCGAGATCCAAAAATGCAGAAATGACTGACTTTTGGTTGCATGCCAGTCCAAGCCTCAAAAGGTGTTTTCCTAGTAACATAATTATGAGGAGATCTATTCTGGATGTATGAGGCACAATAGATAGCTTCAGCCCACAATTGTGACGAAAGAGATCTTGCATGCAACATGCATTTGACCATCTCTTTAAAAGATCGATTCTTCCTTTCGGCCACCCCATTTTGTTGTGAAGTGTAAGGAACTGTATGTTACAACTGTATGCCTGCTTCATTACAAAGATTCTTGATATCTTTGTTGACATATTATGTCCCATTATTTGTGCAAATTATCTTGATGTGTTTTCCAGATTGATTTTTCGCATCTGCTTTGAAAATATTTAGATGTTGAAAAACTTCAGACTTGGGTTTCAAGAAGTAAACCCAAGTGAATTTCATGTAATCATCTATAAATGACAACACATATATTTATTTTCTCATTGAAAATACTGGAAATGGACCCATGAGATCACTATGTACAAGTTCCAAAGGTGAAGAGGCTCTCCATGCATGCCCCTTCTCAAACTTGTCTTGCAGATAGCTTTCCAAGAGCACATCCATTACAAACACCATTTGAAAATTCAACGGTCAACAATCCTTTGACCATCCCTTGCTTACTAAGTTGCTACATATATCTGAAATTCAAGTGCCCAAATATCTTGTGCAAAATCCTACGTTCTTCATTTGCATGCGTAAGTAGAAAAATAGAATCTGATTGAGGAACAAAATCAGAAAATGTATACAGATGAGATTGATAATTTACCTTTCCAAATGCAATCTTCAAGTTGGTTTGCATGTCATAAATGCTCAGAGAATCTAGGGTAAATTCCACTTTCCTTCCGGTACATGTGTGTGTCATCTGATACACTGAAAGAAGATTCACAGAAAGCCTTGGAATGTGCAAGACATTCTCAAAACTTCCATCTTCGAATTGCACTCTTCCTTGTCCAGTTGCTCCAACTGCAGAATTGTCCCTCATGAGAATAGGAGGTTTTGAGTATGCATGTAGAGAATAAAATGATTCCTTTGAAGAATCCATATGATGCGAAGCTCCTGAATCGATGATCCATTCTTGCGGTGTAGAATGAAGATCAATCAAAGCATGCCCATTACCCCTTGTTTCTGATGGTTTTTCCTCCATCTTCTTCTTGGCACTTTTTGGAATGTGATGACCAAGATTATTTTGCTGAAAATTCCTTGCCATCAGATCAATAGTCTTCTGCATGCAAGAGGATTCAGGATGATAACCTCTATTACAATAAGGACACTTGGAGTTTCCTTTCTTTCCCTTCTTACCCTTGGAGCTGGAAGAATCATCTGGAGGTTTTGGATTTCCTCCCTTTCTTGGATCTGGATCTCTTGCCTTTGCTTTGTCTTTGTATTGTTGATTTTGTTTCGAGTTGGATTTTCCTTTCTCATGCATGGAAAGTGCATGTGCATTTGGAGATTTTAATGAACCCATTTTGATGAGCTTATCCTGCTCATGAATAAGAGACTTAATAAATGCATCGAATTTGGGCATTTTCCATTTTTCTCCAGTGGCAAGTCTAACCGTATGAAATGTAGAAACGAAAACATCATATTCAGGGCCCAATTTAGACAAAATATAAAGGATCAATTGACCTTCATGTTTGGATTTATCGATCCTGCAATCATGTAATTGTAGAAGCTATGATTTAAATTTCGTAAATAAATCTTGAATTTTCTCAAAGCTATTTGGATCTAAGGAATTTAGCTCATTTTCGAGAATATGAGCCCACATCTCATCCTGCTTTCCAAATAAATTCTCCAAGACTGTCCAAACCTCATTCAAAGTGTTGCATGTGTCCACATGGAAATGCAATGCTGGAGATATGGACAACAATAGAAGACCAAAAGCCTTGTCCATCCTGTTGAAGTATTTGGATTTTTCAATGGCGAAATTGGGTTCAACTTCCGTAGTCATAACTATCTGATACAAGCCTTTGCCTCTAAGGTGAAGCAAAATTTATGGCTTCCATTGGAAGTAGTTATACAAAGTAAGAATTGTTGAAGATGAGAAATCCATTTTTTTTCACCTTGTAGTTGTAGCAAAAATTACGGCAGTTCTCCAATATTTTGATCTGCAAATCAAATCTTCGAACAATTTCCAATTCTTTGCTCTTCAAACCTGCAAAAAAATTGTTCATACACCTTCTCCAAACCCCTGTAGCTCTGATACCATGTAAAATTATTAGAGTACAAATACGGATCTAGCTGAAGAATAATTGCACAAACTTGCAAGAGCTAAAAAAGAAAAATTAGAATTGAGAATGAATGTGATTCATCAATATTGGTTTGAGAATCAATGTATAAAGCAACCAAGTTAAGCTTAGTTGTACATGCAATAACTATGGATAATTAAAGCTAACTGAAGCTAAGTGTGCTTTATATTCTGTTAATGTGCACATGCACCACATGCAAGCACTAGAGTTAATTAACTAAAGCCAAGTGCACACCAGATGTAAACACTTGAGTTAACTAGCTAAAGACAAGTGCACATCGCATACAATAACTAGAGTTGAACTCCGGCTAATTAAAACTAACTATGTGCATGTACACCAACACTAACTTCTACAACTTAAATGAGATAATTCATCAATTCTCTGTGTGTCCATGTAACAGTGCATAGGTAAAGACATTAACCCAAAGTCCAAACCCATTTAAATGTGGGTCCAATATGTATATTTAAAATTTGAATATCAAACATTAGCTTAGAGTCTACATCCATTTAAACGTGGGTTCAACATGCACCGATAGATTGCATATTTAAAATTTTAATATCAACCTTTAGTGTGATCAAAATATGCACCCTTGAACTCTGCAACCTTGAAGTGCATATTGAAGTTGGGTTTAAATGGGTTTCTGATTTATATTTTCTGTGATATATTGAATTCATCGAATTTTTAACAATCGGGTTACCTAGGAAAAATTGACTTAAATCAATTCCATTTTTTCCTTTTTTTTACTGTTAAGGAATTGTTCTCAAATGGTTAGATTTTGTTTATTTTGAAATTTGAATCGTTTCACACCTATGTCCTTAAATTTGGATTCTAAATTAAGAACCCGCTTAAGCAATACTACAGCCAACTTAATACATGCAATTTAATATATTGTGGGTTAATTATGTCCCTTGTGATAAATGCAGGCTTGAGTAAGTAACAATGTCTTAATTTCATTGTTTATTAATTTGTTTTCAATGAATATTTTGTTGTTATGATTTATAATTGGTGCATTTGCATTTATCTGAGAAATCTAAATTTATAATTTATTAATTTCATAAAAGAGAACCTAGTTTTCTAGATAATGAAATAAGATAAATGGTTTCATGCAGACCTGCCCAAGTTTTTAGGGTTTATGTATAGGTGTATATGGAATAAGGATACTTAGTAACTGTGTTGTTGTGATAATTCACCAAATTATTATAAAAAATTTGTTGTTGAACCAAATGAAATATAATATTTTTTTATGACATTGATAGTGTTATATGACAATGTTATTTCAAAAAAAGGTTAAGTGGAGAGTCTACGTTAACTGGTGCCATTGCCAGTGGTAGAGGTGAAATTACGAGATCTCACCCATCTAGACAGCCCAAGAGGTTTTGATGTATTAGGCGCAGGTCCCCTGTGTTTCATGTGTAATAAAGCGACTAAATACAAGTATCTCCCAGTGGTGAATACCAAAGATCTAGAAGGAGCGGCCCTTTTGATTTTACTACCTGAGAAGATAGCAGCAATAACAGCAAAACGACGGCACCCGGTGGTGTCGTCTATATGTCTGATCATGTGGCCCATGTCTTTACAGCTGCGGGGATATGTCAACTGTTGTCTTTGCATTTTCATGAAAAGGACGAGCAGAGGGGAGGGGGGAAACGTGACGAGAGCAATTCCTCTGGCTTTAAGACGAGAGTACGAGGAATTTTTAACTCATTTTAAAAAGTTGTCTGGTAATTTTTGTGAGAGGTTTTGTCACAATGGTGAGAAACAATGAGGAATGTTGGGTGAGATGTGAAAGATTTAATGGTACTAAAGTTAGATTATTGGCAATTGGAGTGTTTTTGTCATTTATTTCCGGGTTCGTTGGAGTGTACAGCGTGGGTGCTTTTAATTTGCTGCACAAATTTGACCACGGGGTTAAATTGAATCAGTCTCATGGAGTATAATGCGCGTAACCTGCGACGCCATGCCAGAATTTTTACAAATATCCACATGTCGATTGGAGACATTGCAAGCCCATTCGTTGCAGGGTGTTTTGCTTTTTCACCCTTTTTCGAGTTTTCTCATATAATTTAAGAAATTAGTCATAACGGTCCCTAAATTGAGGATTTGAACTTTCGAAATAGAAATACATACACTTTATATTGTTTTTTTTATATTTTCCCTTAAAAGCTCGTGTGGTTGGTGTAAAAAATGAAATCTTATAAGCCAGACCGTTTTTTGTTTTTGTTGGGATGAAATTTGATTTCCGTTTTTTGTTTTTGTTGGGATGAAATTTGATTTTCGGATGGGCCATCTTGTTGGCCAAATTCAGCGTTATTATAAAATTTCATGCTTTTGTGCATGGAAACTATTTATGAGAAAACATCTAATGAGTTGCAAGGTTGCGTAAAGGAGTTCCATAGTCGCAAATCTACAAATACGGCATTAATTAGCCACTCTGCGACTTAGCGACCCACGCAGAGGTCGCATCTCTTGTCTTCTTGGCTGATACTCCCCAATGTGACTGAGTGATTAGATGGAATGTGCGACTTCCTTGGCTTTAGGATGATACGGTCAGATGGTTAATGCAGCCATAGTCAGTTAATAGGGACAATCTACTACCTTGTCAGTATTGAACTAGTTTTAGATCAAGCGGTGTGGCTGCGCACGAATTTCGGCCGAGTAAGGCAGAATGAGGTGGAGGCGAAGGGAAGACAAAGAAAACATCATTCTGGATGACGGATTCGTCCACAGTAACTGGATTTCTAAGGATCACTTTTGTGAGAGGGACATTGTTCAGTGCCGAGAAGCCGAAGGCCAAGATTCACAGCGTCACCACGACCCCTGATTCCAATGAATCCGTCCACTTCGAACAGATCGCCTTGCCTTCTTCCAGAAACCCTACATTTTTTCGCTCTTCCCAGAAACCCTATAGCAAAGCTTGCAGGTTCTTATAGTGTGGAGGCTTTCGGCCGCGCGTTAGGGGGTTGCAGGGGAACAGATCCTCACAACAACCCTCGCCTCAGCATCTCATCTATTATCTCGTCGTTGCCAAAACTTGAGAGGTGAAAGTCGCAAGTCGCAGCTTGCCACAGCGCAGTCGCAAGTCGCAACTTGCCACAACGTAGTCGCAAGTCGCTGGTTGTGAGCGGTCGCACAGTCGCAACTTGTATTGAGTCGCAATTTGGGCTACTTGGGTTGGAATGCGACTTGGCGAGATTGTATTAAGTCGCAATTCGGGCTACTTGGGTTGAAATGCGACCTGGCGAGTTCAAGATAGTAGCATAGTCATATTTTGGTAATGAGTCTTATGGTAATGTGTTGATGGGCAAGGAGGTCAGCGATTATTGATTATAATGGAGGCATTATAATTAGAGGAGCTAGCTTTACAGCGTACAGGACTACACAAATATTGGGGAGTTGAACTCGAGACCTCTTACAGTGCCTTGTTGAGCTGAAAAATTAAGGATCGTAATTTGAATGAGTCGTAGAGGCTGCTCTCGCAATCCATTGAATTGAAATCTGGAACAAGAAAACTTTGCAGGATTCAAGAAACAGAGATAAATTGAATCGAAATCAGGAACAAGAAAACTATGCATGATTCAAGAAACAAAGATCAATTGGATCGAAATCAGGAACAAGAAAACTCTGCAGGATTTGATTAAGAATTTAGTGAACAGAGAACGAGACCATGAGTGCTGAAATAAAAAGAGCTGATAAGACACAGGATCGGGGAAGTAATAGTCAAGTTATATATACAAATCAAGAACATCCTCACACAGGTGCACAACAGGGATTACACCAGAGAAAGAACTCTTACAAAGACAGATGTTATAAACCTGCCACCTCTATAAAACAAATAAGACACAATGATCTGGAATGGCGAGTTACAAAAACGAGCTTTGATTCGCAGGTGGCTATTTCCAGAGGATCTTTCTGTAGATATGACTGAATGGGTTAAATCAAACTGGACACCAATACTGGGATACACTCCCAAAGAAAGCAGAATGATGGGGAACTGGTTTAGTGTACATATCCTGCATGAAGAGGATTGCAAAAAGATCATGAATCGAACTTGGGTTAAAGGAAGAAGCTTCATTCAATTGCTCCCATGGTATTTGGGATTTAACCCTGTTATAGATGCTCCGAAGAGAAATTGTATTTGAGTAAAACTACCAGGCTTGCCTCTAGAATTCTGGACTTTAAAGACCTTACAAGCTATTGGAAACTCGATTGGGATAACAAAGTATCTGGACCCCCAATGTATTGGCATAGTGGAAAAGCGAATTGCTTGGATATTAGTTGAAGTCACTATGCAAGGAGGATTTTCGTCTAATGTGGATCTCATTTGGGGACAACAAAATCATCGCCAGAGAATAGACTACTGGGGCATCCCATTTAGATGTCTAATTTTCCATCACACAGGTCATCTACAAAAAACCTGTCCAATGCGTTACTCGAGAAGGGATCGTTGCAGAGAAGGCAGACACCTCACAAGATGGAAAAAACAACAAAAGGGAAATGGCTCTGATTATGGTAAGACAACTCCCCTTTCCAACAAATCTGTTAAATCAACCTCATCTGACTTTCACTCTACTTCTCAAAAGATTAATAAGACCAGGAATAAATCTGATAACCTGGACATTTCTCTCTCTCAAAAATCATCTCCATCTCATAAGTCCATCCCACCACACTATGAAATTCCACTTGATGAACCACAGGGAGTTATAATATCAAATCTTCACACCTCGCCACGGCATCTGCTCACATCCGAACCGTTAGAGGTGTCTCCTTCTATCCCACCACTTGAACAGGCCTCTCCAACTTCTCCACTTGAACCGATTCCACCACTTTGTCCAGAATCACCTAAAAATATTATACTGATTCCTCCACTTTGTCCAGAATCACCTAAAAATATTATACTGATTCCTCCACTTTGTCCAGAATCACCTAAAAATATTATACTGATTCCTCCACTTTGTCCAGAATCACCTAAAAATATTATACTGATTCCTCCACTTTGTCCAGAATCACGTAAAAATATTGTTGACAACGACTTAGAGGCAATTCTACACAACCCTTTGCTAGATTTAGCAGCACTCACAGTATATGGAAAACCATCTACTTCTTCTGGTCTACACATTTCTCCAGAATCAGCTAAAAATATTACTGTTCGAAAAACCTCCAAAAATGGGTCCAGACATTTTAGGGGTCAAATGAAAACAAAGCCATTGTTTCAGGGTAAATTGATTGACCTACATGATGTGCCAATTGTGTCATCAGCTGATCTTTGGGGCCTTAGAGCAGGCAGCCCCAGTACATCTCGAATATGATGACTATCTTATCCTTAAATATCAGAGGGATAGGCAGATCCTCAAAAAAACTTTGCCTGAATAAAATGTTCTCTGATTTTCTGCCTTCGATGATTCTTCTCCAGGAGACTTTATGTAGTAGGACCATTGCAATAGATGTAATTCTTAAGATCAGACCAAACTGGAACGTTGTGGGGGTGGATGCGGAATACAGGGCAGGGGGATTAATAGCAGCATGGGATCCTTCCATTTTTAGCCTTAGAGCTTACAAGTTTTTTGGAGGTATTCTACTCTATGGAAATATCAGAGGGTTGGGGGAAAAAATTCATATTGTTAATCTATATGCTCCATGTAGAAATCGAGCCTCCTTCTGGGATCGAATGGATCAATCCGGTATATTGAATATCAAATATATAATGATTATTGGGGACTATAATGCTTCTCTCTCGGTGGATGAGTCCTGGGGTGACAGGGCACGGAGGGATCCTTTGGCTGATAAGATTGGAAAAACATTCCTGGATTTGGGCTTCATCGACATCAAGTCATCTCCTCTTGTCCCTACATGGACGAATAGACGTAGTGGCCACAATTTCATCGGCAAACGTCTTGACTGAATTATGATGAAGGTTCCTCTCAATACAATGCTGGGAAATGTCAAAACAACGGTTTTCCCTTCATGCTCATCTGATCATATGGCTATCTCATTAACGTGGAAACGGGAGGAAAGGACGAGTGGAATCCCCTTTAAATTCAACAAAATTTGGTTACAAGATCCAGCATTCAATAAACTGGTGATCGAATTTTAGAATCAGGAGGATAATGTCTCCGGTCTTAATGGATGGAGAAAATTCGCAGATAAGCTGCATAGACTAAGATCTATTGTAAAGACTTGGCAGAAGGATAAGAAATCCAATCTTGATAAAGAGCTCAGGGACATTGAAAATAAAATTTAACAAATATTTAAACAAATGAAAGATTCGGCACCTGATTCTTTAACATTTTTCACTCTCAAAATGTTGGAGACAAGAAAGGTTGAAATACTAAGGATACAAGAAACAACATGGAAATTAAAAAGCAGAGTGCAATGGCTGAAAGAGGGCGACCTTAATACTAAGTTTTTTTCACAATTGTGCCAACGGACACAGGAACAAAAACTCTATCTGGAATATTAAGGCAGCTGATGGCTTGATGAAGTATACAAATTATAAAATATAGATCGAGGCATTCAAATATTTCTTTGACTTTTATAAAGCATATAATGAGATTGACTCGCTAAATCAAACATGGTTTTTACAGCACTTACCAATTATGTTTGACCGGGCAACAAATGAAATCTTGGAAGCAGAGATAACCAAGAAAGAGATTGAATCAGCTCTAAAGGATTTCGCCCAGGACAAAAGTCCTGGTCCAGACGGCTGGCCGGCCAAATTTTACTCATACTTCTATGATTTAATGGCGGATGAGATCCTCACAGTGGCCAAACAAATTAGAGTAATGGGTCTTGTTCCTGCTGATATGAATTCAAATTTTCTAACTATCATTTCAAAATCGTCTTCCCCTGAACATTTCTCAGACTATAGGCCTATTGCACTTTGTAATGTAATATACAAGCTAAATTCTAAAATAATCACAAACAGAATCCGAGCAACCTTATCGTCTAGGATTTCAAAAGAGCAATTTGGATTTCTGGGTGGAAGGTCCATACATGACGCAATTGCGATTGCTCAGGAGGCTCTTCATTCGATTCACGCAAACAAATATGAGGCAATCGTCATGAAGATTGATATTAAGAAGGCATTCGACTCCGCTGATTGGTCTTTTATTCGACTTATTCTCCTCAAGATCTATTTCTTAATGAGGTCTCTCAGGTGGGTTATGTCCTGTATCACCTCTGTGCAATATGCAGTCCTCATAAATGGTATTTTGACTGCATTCTTTGGAGCTGAAAGGGGTTTGAGGCATGGATGTTCATTATCCCCCCTCATTTTTATTCTAATCATGGACTGCTTCAGCAATGTTATGAAGATGGTAGAGGAACGAAGCTACTTTAAAGGTCTACCTTTCTCCCCTTCGGTAACTGTCACGCACTCACTATTTGCTGATGATTTATTAGTATTCGGTATGCTCAACATAAATTAGTGGTTTTACTTGCACTATATCCTCATCCGATTTCGGCATGCCTCTGGGCTTTGCATCAACAATGACAAATCCCTTCTTATATACAACAAGGGTGACATGGAGGAAATAAAATTCATAGCAGCTTTTATGGGAACAAATAGTCGCCATATTTCTAAGGGACTCACCTACCTAGGATTAGACAGAAGGCATGCTCTTATACTACTGCTGACTGGATCTATCTTGTCGAAAATTTCAGCAACAAGATAAACAAGTGGCAAAACAGATCACTTTCGATGGGAGGTAGATACATATTGATAATGGTTGTTCTGTCACAATATGTTGTCTACTGGTCGCACCTTTATTTCCTCCCGGCATACATAGTAAACAAAATCAATTCTATGATTGCAAACTTCCTATGGGGTTCATCTCCTGATCACACCAACATACATCTTTGCAAATTGAGCGAAATATCGGTTCCGAAAAGAAATGGAGGCTGGGGATTACTAAACATTAGATCTTTCGCCAATGCTTTATTGATAAAATATCTTTGGCGCGCTCTTAATTGTGATGGAAAATGGTCGAGCATCATCAGACTTAAATACATACAGAGTGACCCATTAAAGCTTCTTTATTCGGGTGGATCTATCAAGGCGCGTCGGGCATCTGCAATTTGGATCAGTTTTTGCAAGATCATGCCCTTGCTGAGTCAAAGACTTGCGTGGAAATTTGGGAATGGGTGTAATATTTTCATTGGGATTGACAGGATATTTTCATCCTCTAAACAATATCAGATAGATGAACACTTATTACACAGATTACAGCAGACGGGCATATTTACTTTATCGGACCTTATCCTCTGTTGGTCCCTTGATGCTCCCATTTGGAAATCCGCTGACAGGCTGGGCATATATGGAATTGATTTACCGGCATGGAACGAGTATAAAAAATTTCTACAAGGACTGGGACTATCGTATAACATAAATGGTGACCAGCTGACTTGGAACGGAAGAACATCTGGATCGGGCTTAATTGTGAAGGAAATTTATGAAAATCTCATTCAGCCAAATCCTTCTGTTGCACCGTCTCCCTTCTACTTTGCCTGGCACCTAAATATTCCAAACAAGATTGTATTATTTATCTAGCTATTATGGAAAAATAAAATATTTACTTGGGATGTTTTATGTAGGCGGGGCTTTAGGGGTCCTGGAAGATGCCCCTTCTGTCGATTGAAGCAAGAAACCTCATCACATCTCTTTTTTACTTGCCCTTTCAGCCTTTCGATTTGGATACATTTCTCAGGTGTTATTCGCAATTCATCTTGTCAGCCTTCTGATTGTATACAATCTATTACATCATGGGCTGGAGTCGCATATCCATTAAACACTACACCTTTCTATGTTATATGGGAAATTTGGATTGCCAGAAATCGATGCATTTTTGAAGATTCCCCTCCTCACTCTATCTTGATCATTAAGGATATCTCGACTTGGATCAATATAAATTCATGCATCATCTCTGGTATAAAAGATCTTTCTGGACGAATTAGACCTCATCAGATCATTCTCCCGCCATTATTTTTCGATGGTGCATGCATCA
This sequence comes from Pinus albicaulis, assembly GCA_034641835.2. NCBI lineage: Eukaryota > Viridiplantae > Streptophyta > Pinopsida > Pinales > Pinaceae > Pinus > Pinus albicaulis. The sequence goes on from CM076584.1 coordinate 1,541,911,118, forward strand.
ATGGAATATGCGGCTGCGGGGCTTGGATTCGTCTTCACAACAACAACCACTATCAAATCTATTGGAATGGGGGCTCTGGCTCAAACAACAAGGCTGAAATTATGGCACTCTAGGGAGGTCTGTACATTGCATATAATCTAAAACTCTTAGACATCTATATATATAGAGACTCGAAGATTACTATAGATGGGATCAATGATCGCTGTAATCTGCAAATCCATCGTTGTTTTGGTTGGATTCAGAGAATTAGAAACATTCTACAGAAATTTCAGTCATATAGTATTGAACACATCTATAGAGATTTGAATACTAGAGCTGATAAGTTATCGAAGAAAGGACTGGACAGTCCTTCTGGAGAGTTTCATATACATCTCTACGGGGTTCCCTTTGCCTCGACACTCAGATACTCCCTATTCCTTAACAGTCGACAGATGATGGGGACCCTCTTCTGAAAGCGAGCCTGTTTTCTAATTTCTTTCTTCGATGTTGGGGGCAAGCGAGCCTTCTTCTGCAAACGAGGCTGCTAGTGGCTTCCTGGCATTGACTCTATTCTTGGCATTGCTTCATCAAACAGGATTCATTCTGAATCTCATTTTTTCTTCATTCAGGCGTCTCAGAGATCACTCAATATCTAAGTTCCAGTTGTTTCTTGTATTGTGAGGCATTCAATTCTAGTAAAGTCTGAGGCCATTATGAGATTTTCTATTCATGGGCTGTTATGGTAAATGCTTAGAGAATGCTTAGAGGATTGGGTTTCCAATTGCTGGATTCTTCGGGACTAAAATTGGGTGTAATGTCTTATGATGTAATCACTCGTTTTTGATTGAATATGAACTGTAATACTACAACATTTTTTTCTTACTGAAAAAAGAGAAAACGGAGCACATTACTGTCATATGGTGTGTTGGTCGTGATTCAATTTTCAAGCCAAATCTGTGAGATAATTAAAATTTCATATTAATTTGTACTAGTAATAGTTTGATTCTCAAGCCAAATGTGTGAGAAGATTAAAAATTGATTTTGATTTTGACATACTCGTTCAAATTGAACTCTTTTACATTTGATCAAAAAAATTATGAATCTAGCACACTTTAGTGTTCAGATTAAAGTAAACTTTCAACAAGAACAAAAATACAAAGATATTTAAAAACACAGTCACTTTATTTAATTAACAATTGTAAATAATACATGCAAGAATGATTAACTTAGAAACCCTTTCCAATGGCATGCAAGGCTGCTCATCAACAAAATCAACCAATTAAACTCTGAAGCACACTTGTGGATCTTGAATTGATTCACCAAACATTCTAGGGATCAACCTAGAACTACCCAAGTCAAGTTCTCAACAAACACAATAAGATTGATAAACTCCCCTGTAATATCCCAAATTGGGAACAAACAGGAATACAAAGCATACAAAGACTAAATCTAGAGCAAATAGAAAAATGCATCAAAAACACCATGAATTGAGCCAAAACTGCTGAGCCATTTTATTAATATTTTTGAATGGGAAAGGTACAAATGGTGCTTAGGAAGATGGCACCTTGCCCTGCACAAGGCAAGCTAAAATACTCCTCAATCCCTGCTTAGAAAACCTTGATGTTTGTTGCTCCGCGTGGCTCCTCCTCTATGCTACCCAGTGTGGAAAATGTTGTTGCTAATTGGAAATGGACTGCGTATTGGAGTTGTTTTACTGCTCAGAAAGTTTCAGGATTTGGACACCATACTCTCCTCAACAAAACCAGAAAAACCCGCGAAGGGTTTTCCAAAATGCTGACCCCGAAAATTCACCCTCTTGAGCTGGGTACGCAATTCTGCTGGGCACATTGGGCTCTGAACTAGTGGAAACAATTGCTGAAAACTACCCAAAAACTCTGCTAAGGAAGGGTCGATCCCCTCACAAAACTCCTGACTAAAATATCTCGATCTTTCTCCCTCCCTAGAGCTGCTCTACTGTTGGACTGCGTAACTCCCTGGCTGACTACGTTGTCCTAGAAGGGACTGCATACTCTGGACTGAACCTGTGAAATCTCTCCTCCAAAACTGACTGAACTCCTCTCATGAGCAGGCACTCGAAGTCCCCCAAAGATGAGGTTGAGATCTCCGCTCGAAAATCTCTATGCTAAACAACACTTACATATTTGGCTAAACATCTCAAGCGTGCTTCTGGTTTACTAGACATAAAATCAGTTGATGACTTAATGAATTAGGAATGAGTTGCTCTCATCCTCTTTTACCTAGTTGAGCCCCCAACGTTCCCTTGGGCCCTACTAGACTGCACTACCACCTCTGTCAGCCAATCACTACGCTGCCACTGTGCAGTTGTTGTCCCCACGCTGCCTCTGCGCTACTGCCTCTCCTACGCTGCGTGTAGCTGGCCCTACGAGTCCAACTCCAGCTCTAATGCTTACCTTGGTGACTTTAGGAAAGTGATTTAATCTTCAAATTTATTTGTGGGTCACCATTACCCACTTTATTTTTCTGCTAACATTAGAAAAAGACAAAATTGACAAAATTAATATTATGATTAGCTGACTGCTAATTTGGAATATTACAGTCTTCCCCACCAAAACAATGTTTGTCCTCAAGCAACTGCAAAGATGGATGCTACAGGATTTTCTCCCCCTCCCAAGTGGCATCCTCATTTGAAAGGTTTCTCCATCTGATCATATATTCCTTCACGGTCCTACTCCTTAAATGTATCTCCTGAGTGTCCAAGATGGCCTCCGGTTGTAGCACCAAATGCCCCTCATCATCAGTGGGCAGAAGCTCCATAATGGTTGTCACATGTTGTCCCAAATCCTTCTTCAGGCATGAAACGTGAAAAATTTTGTGGATCATGCTCTCGGTTGGCAGCTCCAGCTCATACACTACCTCCCCAACACGCCTGATCACCCTGTATGGTCCATAGAAGTGGGGCTTGAGCTTCTCAACTCTTTTTTGCTTCAGTGTGGACTGCTTTTATAGTTGAAGACGAAGGTAAACCAGATCATCCACCTCAAACTGCCTCTCCACGTTGTTAGACTCCTATACCAATAGGTGTCATTTTTCATGATTGTCTTGATTGAACTATGGAATATGTTCAAACCTTTTTCTTGGACAAAGGTGTTCCATATTCTTGAAAAACCAAAAAATCAAAAAAATTAAAAAATGTAAAGAGGGTATACCCTAAAAGAAAAATCAAAGGGTAAAAATAATAAAAATGGCCAAAAAGTAAAAGAAATGAACCCCATCAAAAACAAAGGCCAAGGAAAGTGTGCAAGTCTAAATGCCACTACTTTTTACTCTGATGTAATAAACAAATTGTGTGCAGCTTGTCAAAATTATGCCACAATTTATGAAGAGTCAAACTGTTTAAACTTGACTCATTCATTTTCAATTTCATGTTGTAGAATAGAGAATAAATATCTGACCAAACAGTTTAATCTTGGCAGATAAGTAGATAGGTAGAGTTAATAAAAGGTGCTCAACAGTTTAATCTGAGCACTTGGATGTAATAAGGGTAGAAATAGATAGATTTACCATGTAAAAGAAAAGAAGATTGATAAGGGTTTTCAAGTCTAAATGCACCCTAATAAAGAAGAGAAAATGGTAGTAGTAGATAGGGTAGGTAGATGGTGTTACAAAGTTTTATCTGATGAATGATGTTGCTACATGTTTTTGATCCTTTACTTTCATCACAAATACTGAAGCAGGAAATACACTGGAAAATCACAACAAGCAAAGTCAAAATCATTAACTTCCCTCATCACTTTCCCCTTAAAGTTTTACTAATTTCCCTCAAAATACCAAGGTACTTGGAGATCAAAGGGGCTTAAGGCATTTCCTTGACTTTTGGAGGGACCGGACCCTCGGCCTAATGATCAAAAGACCTAAGTACTTGAGATAATTCATCATTATAATCATTCACCTTTAACCTTTTCCTAAGTAAAATCCCATTTTGCTTAGGAAAATCATGCAAAACTTCCATAAAATCCCTCAAAATAACTTACTATTCTAAGTTTAAGTGTTGAAGATGAGATATTGCAATTTACTTCAGAAATTGTCACTTTCTTAGATGTGCAAAGTTTTTTGAGTTCCCTTGTCCCTTTGTCATATTTACATTTAACTCTATTTACTAAATCCCTAGTGAAAATGCCTTATCCTAAGTATATAATTCCTTTTAAATTAATATCCCAAAAACCCCTCTATTATGTTTTAACCAAAGTATTTACTTCCCAAATATTCATTAAAAACCCGCTTCATACGCCCTTTGGTTAAATATACCTTTATATTATAGTCCCGCCCCTTATGGTAGTTAAATAATGTTTATTTATTACCATATAATAAAATAAAAAACATATACGAGAAAAACTTTAAACATATGGTTTATATGTTTAACACAAAAATAAAAATAAAACCCGAAGTTTTATTTTCTAAACCAAAACTTTGCCACCGTGGCCCATCCACCTGGCAATCCACCTGACGTTTCAACCCCACCGCGACCCCTATTTCCATTATACAGTGGGATTAACTAATTATCAGAATTAGTTAATAACCACCCTTCTCCGCCAATTAAAATCTCCCCGGGATGTTTTATAAAGTTAAATCGCGTTTAAAACCCCGCCGGGCCTGCACGATAAAACTCCGCCATCTCCTAGTATTTTCCACCGTTGGATCACCCCTTCACCGATCGACGCTCCACGTCAATTACGCTACCCATCCTTTGTCAGATTTTTAACCAGCGGGGGCTTGGCGGTATTTGAACAGTTCATCATCCACGCGTCAAAGATCCAATGGAATCGTTGCCCTCCCGACTAATACCACCTTCGTCCATAAGCGGTGCGGGGACTTACCACTTACCGCCCGGCCCCTCCACACGTCAGCCCGTACATTGATGACGTCACTCCTCGAAAAACTAAAAAACCCTTTTAACTTGTAAATAAAGCCAATTTTCATGTTTTTTCCGTTATTTTCGTTATTAAACGCGACTGTGCTCTCTGCTACGGTTTTTGAATTTTCATTGAAATCCACTGTTCCATTCAATTTCGCTCCATAAATCCGCCAGACCTGCGTTCAAGCGTCCTCCTGCTACCGCCTGTTACCTGTTAAGAACCAGCTTTCTTCCAAGAACGGGTATTTATCCTATTCCGCCCCGAACTGCAAGTAAAACTCTGTTTTCTTTGTTTTTAGCTGAATTAGTGATTAAAACCCATCACTGAGATCTTCCCCAGAGGTTTTAAAACTGTGCAATTACTCCCTGAACCTACAATTGTGCTAATTTCCTCATTTAAATCGAAAAGCGCCCAGCCTGTGAAGAAAACCCTAGAACTTCCGTTTTGAATCCACAAGAACCAAAATGGAAGCCCCTGCAGCCCTGAATGTGACCCCACTGAATGCCCCTCACAGAGAATTAGAGTATTTACCCTTAGTGGACAAAGATTTTCAGATTAAAGACTTGCATTTTGATCAAAGCCCCCTTCTGAGTTTTTGTCGCTGCAGAGACGATTATTCAAAGGGGCAAGATGTTATTGGACTGTGGGAATCCAATCTCCCAAGGTATCTCATCCCCTCGGTCATTAATTTCCCAGAAATTATCCACTATTGCCATTCTAACTATGATCCAACTCAAAGAGCAGTAATTTCCCCTAACCAGAATGTCCTTTTCCCAATTACTGCTCAGTCTAACACAGTAAAGAACAGTCAAAGAGTATCAGGATTAAAGAGTATCAGTGGTTAAAGTGTATCAGGTAAAAGTCAGAGTGAAAGTAAAAATGAAGTTACAGAGCGGTCAAAGGTTAACAGTAAAAGTAAATACAGAAGGCAGTAAAATGGTAAAAAGAGGAAATGAAAATACTTTCACCAACATTGAAGTTTGTCTAAAAGTGAAAGTAAAACAGTCAAAAGAGCAAGAAAGTAAAAAGATGAAAAAACATAACAAGAAGGAATATTTTTGCAGAAATTGCATGTTTTAGTCATTGTTTTGCAGAAAATATTGTGACCAATCCAAGATGAATTTTGAAAAACTGAAGGAGGTTTATGTTCTTAAGAGGGCCATCTACAGAAACCTCTCTCACTTTTCTAACAGCCATTATGGTTTTGGAAATATTAAACAATGTTGGAAAGCACTTTTCGCAGAAAATTCCTGTTAAGTCATCCATTTACAGAGCATATTGTGGCCAATCAGAAACACATCTTACAAAACTGAAGGAGGTTTTTGTTCCTAAGAGACCCATCTACAAAAACCTATCTCATTTTTTGGAAATTGATTTTATACTGAGAGATACATGCACATCTTTAGAGGCTATTTTTCAGACTCTGTGAAACTCTGTTTTACACATCTTTTTTGCAGAACCTATTGCGCACAGCTGGAGAGAAATTTTAGGAAAGTGAAAGAGGTTTATCTCACCAACATATTTATATACAATAACCTCTTTCACTTTTTACATATCTATTACGGATTGAGAAATAACAAGGTATCATTGGACCCAAAGTTTACAGAATTGTTGGAGCAGAATTCACAAAAAAAGGAAGCAGTTAGTGACTTGGATGCCTCATCATCAACTAAGAGTTATCTCGCCAACATATTTATCTACAATAAACTCTTTCACTTTTTACATATCTATTACGGATTGAGAAATAACAAGGTATCATTGGACCCCAACTTTGCAGAATTGTTGGAGCAGAATTCACAAAAAAAGGAAGCAGTTAGTGACTTGGATGCCTCATCATCAACTAAGAGTTGGATCAAATTAGAATTCTCCTATTTGTCATCACCTATCCATACAAAATAGTGCCAAATAGATGCATTAGTTTTAGTGTCCTTTACTTAAGTTCTATTTATGTAAAATAGTTGGAGAGATTTGTGAACCAATTTTGATATTTTTTTCAAGATATTTTAATTTAGAATTTGTATAAATACTCCACTCTTAGAAGCATTTGAGGGTGGATCACACTCGCCGTAACATCGAGATTTTCTAATAAAAGCATTTGGAGAAATTTTTCGTGGCTTACCTGATGACGATTTAAAGCAATCGGACTTGTTGCAGGGATCCATGTGTTGGACTACAGTTCAATAAGTGTTTCTACCCTTTGTCTGAAATTTTATATTAGTTTATCATATCATCATATCCATTTCTGAATAAATTACATAAAAGATTGAAACAGAATTTGCTTAATTGTACTCTGTTTTCAAATGTTATTATTCTTAATGTTTTCTTCTAAATTAGTTATAAGCATGAATTCTTAAATGCTCCTGCTTTTCTAATTTAATCATTGTTGATTACTATAACAAAGAATCCTTCATTGCTCTTTGCTTGTAGTCATTTCTCTTCTTTCTCTTGAACATGGTGAAAGATTCTTAGCCGCCTTTCATCCCTTCAAGATCATCCCATCCACTTTAAATTTTAAGGATTGTTCTCTGTCTAGCTATCTTGCCCTGTAATACCATCTTGTGCTTAGAATAGAAATCCAGTAAAGCCATCCTTTGACTCCATAGCCCAATGGACTGAAAACTCTCAACCTTACCCTTAGCTTTTGGATTCCACCATTTTCCTAAAACAAACTCTTGAATCTATAACTAGCCTAAAACCTTCCAAGAACAAAGATAAATCATAAAGAGAGAGCCCTCTCTGGATGCAGATTGGCTAGATTCTGCATCTAAAAGGTTGGTTTGTGGTTACCTCGGGTATACTTTCCTCTTACACAACTTCTAGGAAAACCTGAGTGATAACATAGTGGCGACCATATTGGGGAACTGAATCATTTTATTGATACTATTGTTTGATTTATAAGCTATGGACAGAGTCTGAAGATCAGCCAGGTAGCCTTTGAAATTGCTTTTTCTCTGCAATTGCAAAAGTAAATAAAAGCTGCTTCAGTCTATCTTTGATTTAGCTTATACATTGAACCTTAGTTTCAAATGTTTAATCGGACTCTCTAGTTTAATAAATCTTTGAGAAAATTTTAATTAAAAATCTTAAATTTCTTGAAGAGTTTGTAGAAGTTGTTTTGAAAATTCACAAAAATTTAGTTTCCTGAAGAACTAACTTTCTCTTCAGAATTGTTTTACAGGTTTAGATCTGATCTATGATGGTGGACAGGGATCAGACAAACAAAGGTTAAAATCATCCACCTGGCAACTCCAAATCCATTTCACAATCAAGACTCCACTGGAGGAATGAACCTGGAAGAACAATATGGAAAGATCAGGCTTTCAACTTGGATCTTAATCCAAGACATTATGTTCTTTCTCGTTAAGATTCAATATGTATTGTATTTTATATAAAGATCTAACTTGGTTGTACAGATAAAGTGGCTTTTCATTATGGCTGATTTTCAAGATGATCCAAGAATAAACGAAGATATGCTCCCATGAGCAGAGATCACATACCTGGATTTCCACACAAACTACCGAAGGTAAATTGGGGTGAAAATCTGCCCATGTTTCAAGATGATAATATTGATGATCCTTTACTACATCTCATTAAATTTCATATACACTCATCAAGATTGAAGGGTGATTGGCATGAGGATTGCCTCATGAAGATATTCATGGGAACCTTAGAAGGAAAAGCAAGGGAATGGTATGAAGCTCACAAACCTGCAAGTTTGTTTTCTCTAAAAGATTTTCATAAGGTATTTTATGAGCATTACAAAGAAGATTTTCCATCTTTATCATTAGCTGAAAATTGTTGTGATCAAGATGAAGATCTTATACATTACCTTAAAAATATTGATGAAGATTTTTCAAATTGGTCTCCTGAAGATTTATTAGAAGAAGTCCAAAACTTTCATTCTCAAGTTAAATATCATAATAATCAAGAGGAGTTAAACAAAGATGAAATAAGTCAGGAGATAAATCAAGATCCACAAAACCCCTCTGTATTAAAAAATGATGTTTCATTTAATGTTTTGAATGAAGTTAAAGAAAATAATCAACCTCATGATCAATTTTTAGATAAGAGAAAAAACAATTGTCATTCCAATCTAAGAATTCAGAGATTCCCACCCCCCCTCACCGAAGAAGAAATCAATTTGCTTCTAAACATGAAACCATCCTCAAAATATTTACACAATGTGTTAGTATGAATTCTTCGTCGAAGTGTACGAAAAAGAACCACTTTAGCTACGCATAACTAATAGCCCTAACAACAATAATGGCTGCAAAACATCTTCAGATCTGCAATTAGTAGTTAAAGTGCTGCAACAAACAGATCTATAAATGGAAAGACATTAAGTAGTAAAGTAAAGAGTTTGCTCCATGCATCCAACAGACAAGACAAGAACACGATTTTTAAATGAATTTTTATATTACAGGGCACCTGGGAGGAAACAAGAAGGTGTATCCAGACCTCCTCAATGGGATGGGTTCTTTGTAGTCCTCAGCACTTCAGATCTAAGCTCTCTCTCTCTTGTAGATGTAGAAAACCCAATGTAGAAGGTAGAGCTCAATGGGAGCAAAATGGCAGAAAATGAGACCAAGTGTATAGATCCAGAGTGATCTAGTATGCAACAAAAGGTGCAGAATGATGGGGAAAACCCTCCTATTTATAACAAAATATTGGGTCTTTCTAGATCTTGGTGCATGATTAAAATAATGTTAATCACATCTAGATCCACCCCTATGGAATATTTTATTATTATTTGTTGGAGGGAAAGGGTGTTTGACTTGGGTCAAATCCCTTGATTAGTGAAAAATAAATAAATAAATGATTTATTTATCTTTTTAAGGAAGTGGTTGGGATATAATCAAATAAATAATGATTTATTTGATTAATGGTGGTTGATTTGGTCATATTTAACAAGGAATATTATTAAATAATTATTCCTAGAAAGTAATAAGATAACTATGGGTTTATCTCATTAATTTCTTTGTTTTTGGGTTAAACATGACTGGGAATAATAATTAAATTATGGTTTAATTAATTATTCCTTTTGGGGTTTCCTAATTAATCATAGTGAAAGCAGTTTTATTTGGGGTAAAACTGGTCTTACATGGTGTACTTGGGTCCATCTAATGATGAAAAGTTAGATGACCAAAAAATGGTGTAACAGATTGCCCCCCAGCGTGCGAGTGTCAGGAGCAAATCGTATGACCGAAGTACGTTGTAAGAAGACAATCACCAGACAACAAAAGGGTATGTCAGAGAGAGAAATATGAGGTAGATAGTGTGCTGAAGGACTAGACCCTGAGGAGACGAGACTCGCAGGTGCAACAAGTCTCTGTTATGAGAGGGTACCTGTGCTGAAGGCGGCGGGGGAGGCATACCTATGCCCGCCGTGACAAAGTACAAAAGAATAGTGTGTCCAGTGAACAAGGGACCGAACCATAGCGTACAGCTGGCATAATCAAGAGCCAGATAAAAATACAATGAATAGTCTCACATACATGCTGTGCCTGGGATAACAGCCAGGACTAGTACAATATCATCTGAGTACATGAGATAAACACAACCCAAATGCCCCCTGTAAATGGGGAAGGGCTCACAAAATCTGACCGGTACATGCAAATCATAGAGGTGTTGCAAGTGGCTAATGCCAACATCATCAAAATCTGGAGCGGCATCAAAGGCTGCAATGAAGAGGTCATCCGGGCATGTGGGGGGCTACCTGCAGGGCCACCCCCTCATGAGGGCTGAGACATCTCACACACGCCCTGGAATCATCAAGAGCTGCTGCTGGGTCACTGGACTGTCCAGTATACGAATCTCGATCATGCTGAAAGGAGCTGGAGAAGCAATCAAGTCAAAGGGAGGTAAGAAATCCCCCTGCCTGATCCGAGGCACCGAACAAAAATGGAAGTTGGAACCAAGGTACACCGCCCTCTAGACCTTGCTTCTGGAATAAATGTGCTGAGGTCGACAGAAGGAGGTCCGCCTTAGGTGAGGTAATGAGAGATCCTCAACTAAGGCACGAGAGAAGAGTAATAGAGCGACGGACAGACTGACACTAATGATGATGGTGGAAATGGGAAGGATGGAGTGGCGAATGGATGACTTCCCTTGTTAGAGCATAAAGGGCATGAATGACATGGCAGCGACTGACACAATATCGAAAGGGACAGGGGACAGTGGGGCTGAAGGTCATGAGATGCGACACAAGAGAGGAACCAAGCAAAAAAGAATGGAGGGCTATAGTATGGTGTAAAAGGATGCAGGATAGACTCCATGAATGCAATGATGACTCAACTCGGATGCTCTAAGCAAGGGCGACTAGATAGTGCTGCCACACAACAAAGGCCCCAATGGGGGGTCATAGAAGCATGAGTACAAGGTGGGTACTCATGACGAAAATCAACACGAACATGGACAAGTAAGGGGGCGATATGGTGCCCCAAGTACAAGTGTCGTAAGTGAGGAAATTCGATTTTAAGGAGCGGTGAAGTGATCCTTCGTGGAAAAATGTGTCCGGGTGAAGTATCAAATCACCAAAAACTAAGGAAAAACCATTTGAGAGCTCGGTGAGATCTATCCAGCGGTGCTGACGGTTCGTCGAACGGGGCTACGGTGTGGTCGCAGCAGTCGAAAGAAGAAACATGGGTTCTCTTTTAATGAGGCGGTTTTCCCTCCAAAATCATTCATTTTCTATTGTTGCTGTGGTGAATGTGGAGAGGAGAGAAGGCCCTAAATCTTGCGGCGAACGTAGCGGACAAACCGACCGTTGGATTCGAGATCTGTCAGTTGGAGGCGAGAGGCCTAACCTTGCTCTTGAATTTTGATGGATTACATTTGCAGCTGAGGGCCCAAAACCCCCAGAAACAGCCCCTCCTTCATCTCTATGGCCGGGTCGTACTTTTTTGGGGCAAAAAGTACGACCCAGGACGCAGGTATTAGGGCAACAAGTGCGACCTGGTCCAGAAAATGGCAGAAAACTGCGACCTGGGAGATAAGGGGGGTTTGGTGCTGTTTTATGGCTGGGAGTTGGATTGTGGTGTGTGGTTATGGTGTTCCCGATCTGTACCCTGACAAAAAGAATGTGGTTGTGCATGTATGGCAGAGTTGCGGGTCAACTGGAGGGAGAGGGATCTGGGAACACTTCGGACAGAGATCCAGGCGGATCAGGGCGTTCGTCGTGTATTGGCCAGATATAGGGGCATATGGTGCCCTCTCGGATGTGTGTAGGGGCAAGTGGTGCCCCCTAGAATGTATGGGGGGGCATATGGTGCCCCCAGTTTTTTGGATTTTGTTTGTAACATGCTATGGGCATGTCGGATGGATATATATGGGGGGCGTATGGTGCCCCCAGTTTGTGGAACATGCTATGGGCACGTCGTAAGTATATGTATGGGGGGGCGTATGGTGCCCCCAGTTTTTTGGAACATGCTATGGGCATGTCGTATGTATCAGAGTAGATGGACTCTTCAATATATGGTTTGCGACACATATTATGGATATGCATCGTCTTGTGATGGTTGATTTAATGTTATTGTCTTGTATGACTTGTGTGTGATAAATGCCAATCTAGAACATGGTTTGCAATACTATCTACGTAGTGATTTTGGTCTCTGGGTACATGGTTGAAAGTGATGGTTTCAAACGCACGTATTAATACTTTCACTCGTAAATAGCGTCTGAACAGCACAGGGTTATGCACATGATAAACACCATTTAGTTGCATTACAAGAAGCAGGGAATCCAAACGAACGTGCAGATGGCGGATGCGATGCAACAAGGCATCGGCTAATAGGCCACGCGCTGCATCATATTCGGCCTGATTGTTGGTGGCAGAACCAATGCATACCCCGTTAGACAGAACGAGGTCATGCAAGGGGGTGAAGATGGCCCACCCTGCCGAGGCAAGATTCCTGGAGTAGCGACTTGCACCGTCGGCGTAACCGATAAAGGGTGTGGACGGGGGGTCCTGCAAAATGGTGTGACAAGACAATAAATGAGGGGATGAAAGGAAATGACGGCAACGTGAGGGTACAGAAGTCATCGAGCAGTAATGGCAGGGGGAAAGGGTAGGATGATCAAGGCTCACACAAGGTGATGTATGAGAGCTATCAGAAACATGGCGAGGACTCGGGCTGCGGAGGTCAACGGAGACACAAGTGGAGTGATCTCGGGTATCAACGGACACAATGGGGAAGGCTGCAGACGGGCTAGGCTCCGGGTGTCATGCAAAGGAGGATAGGTAAAGAATGGTGACCGTAGACTCCGTCATCTGAACATCAGGGGGGGGGGATGTGGATCGGAGCGGGGGGATCCTCAGGCTGGCCTGAAGCATACTGCGCGAGAATGGGAGAGGCGGATTGATTTTGTTCAACCTCATACTCGCAGATCACCTCAAGGGAGGCGCGGTAATGTGTCAGGTGAGGACAATAATGGGAGTAGTGGCCATGGACACCGCACAAAGCACAAGGCTTGTTGGTGCGGAGAGTCTTGGCGTTCTTGGGGACGGTCGAAGAAGGAGTGGGAGTTTCAGGGACCGTAGTGTCGGGGAACGCGAAGTTTACCATGGGTCGGATACGAGGTAACTCGGGACAAGCATGGGTGGCATGACCAATGACATCACATAAGGCACAAGGCTTGGGGGGTGGAGAAGGAGCCGGGTTGGTCGTGGTGGTTTGGTCTTTGGTTGCCCCCTTGCGGGCTTTGCCTTTCTTCCCGGGAGCCGACCCAACAGGAGAAGGGTCCTGTGGAGGTGCTGGGGGCACAGTGGCTATGGAGGAAGCGAGGGGGGCCGGTTGAACCGGTGTCAAAGCCATGGAAGGTTTGGGGTGACCAGGGGGGGTGGCGGCTGGGGGGTCAAGGTACCAAACCGGAATACCCAAGGTCAAGTTAGGGAGAGAAAGGGTGGCCATGACGGGGACGGAATATACTCCGGGAGGGGGAGCTAAGAAGGGGATCTGTCCAGCAGGGTAATGACCAGGAGATACGGCGCCAAGATGGTTAAGGCCAGGGGGGACCGAGCCTGGAGGATAAAGAGGTTCGGGGGCACCAGCTGTAGGGGGAGGGCCAAAAAGAGGAGGTCCGGCTGGCTGAGATGGATGGCTAGGAGCGGGTTGCGGAGGGCGGGGAGGAGGGTGCGGGCTAGCCGAGGCAGGCCGTTTATGGGCAGCCTGAGATGATTGCATCATGCAAACATTCGACAAGCTGGGATCAGTAACAGGAGGGGGAGGAAGGTGAGGAAAAGTTCCAAGCAGGGTGGAATCTTTATAGACGCCGGGGGAGACACTGGTCAAAGAATCGACGGTTTGCTGGTTGGCTACAGAAGAGATGGTCGTCTCGGAGGCGGATGGAGACGGCGGCTCATGATACGATAGCTGGTCAATGGTGACTATCTTTCCATTATGTGGAAAAGACATCTTGTGGAAGACCGCGGATGGGACAGCAGACATGGCATAGGTGTAGCTTCGCCCCAATAGAATGTTGTAGTCTAGAGGGGCGTCAATGACTTCGACATCAACGCAAATAGTCTTACCGGCGAGGGTGATGGGACAGTTACGAAACAGGCCAATAGGCTGGGAGGCATGACCATCCCACGCTCGAAGGGTGATCGTGGAAGGGGCCAACTCAGGGGATCCGAGTTGCTTCCAAACCGAAGCGGACATCACACATGTGGATGCCCCCTCATCAATTATACACCGGGATACAGTGGCGTTCCGGATTTTGACTGGGATTTGGAAAGCAACGGAAGGAGGAAGAGGAGGGTGGTCCGATTGAGTGGCGTCGAAAACAATCATTTGGTCATCAGCAGGATCAACAGCGCCCACGGCAGATAGTAGAGCCTTCCGTTGGGAAGGGCACGACCGGAGGAGTTCCAGTGTGGAAATGGCAGCAGGGGATTGTGCCAAATCATCTACTATACTGTACGATTGGGCGGCTCGACCGGAAGCAGCATTTCGGCGTAATGGACCCTTTGGAATCTTTGGGTGAACCTCAACTTTGGGTTGAGGGATGTGTAAGGGGCCCCTGGGTGTCGAAAGAGGCTCTGTAGAACCTGAAGATGGAGGCTCGGGAGCAGACTGAGCAGGAGGCTTGGGGTACTGGCGAGACCGAGTTTGAAGGTGAAGGTCGACAGAAGGGGACGAATCGGAGCGCATCATAAGGATCTGGTAGTCAGAGGAACCAGAAATGGACGAGGGTGTGGTTGCATGGCTGTCGGGGGGTTGGGTAGCCACGAATCCCTGTTGAGGGAAAGGATCAGTGAACACAGCTGGCGGGGTAGTGGCCACATTAGGAGGAGCGTGAGGGGAGGCGTGTTTTCCGCGCAATGTGGCTTGAGACTCCCAAATCTGTCGCATCTGGGGTAAGAGAGGACAATCATGAGTGTAGTGACCGTAATCACTGCAACACGAACAGGGCTTGTTTGTGCGAAGCGGCCTGTCCGGCCTGGGCGGGATGCCCTGAGGCTGGTTGCTAGTGTTAGGGTCCATACCAGAATTGGGTCCTTGGTTACCGGGGGTAGATGGGTTCTGGTTGCCACTCCGCCTTCTTTGAGAAGAAGGGGGAATAAACGCACCCTGCTGTGCAAATACTTGCCCTGGAGGGGGTTGTAAGGGCTGTTGCAGGTGGTGAGGAGGCAAGGGAGGCGGAAGCGCATATGCTGGAGGAGTTGGCGCACCAGGCTGCGGATAAAAGTAAGGGTTGGGTTGGGCAGCATTGAGGTAAGCAGGAGGTTGGGCAAAAGGAGGAGGCATGCCGTATCCTGGATACATGTAACCGGGAGGGGGCAGAGTGCTAGAGGTGCTGGCCCCTCCCTGAGGGAGGCCATGGCTCATAGGAGGGTGAGCAGAGGGGTGGGAAAGAGATCCAACAATACCGTCAGCGGAATGAGATGCCCCCGGGGCGTTAGCGCCACCGGGCCTGGGGATGTCAGAGAGAACGGTATAAACATAACCAGATTGAGCGTAGATCAGGTCATATTTTAAAGCTATTTGGAGGGCGGCTTCTTCAGATTGAGGAAAGTGAGAGGCGACATCTTTGCCGATGGGAGATGGGAGGGTGCGAAGGAACCAGTCCATGTAAACCCGATCTTCAAAGGGAGGGGCTCGACGTAAGCTCCGTCTTCGTCGCCATTCCTGAACATGGGCAGAAAGGCGTGTGGAAGAGGATTGCTTAAATGAAGTCAAGAGCTCCGTACCAGTGTCGTATCGGAGAGGGAGCCGGAAGTACGACAAGAAGGCTTGGGCAAGAGTCTCGAACGTGGTATGGGAGGAAGTGGCCTGTTCGACATACCATTTAGAAGCTTCGCCGGTAAGTGTGCGTTGGAACAAACGAAGACGGATGGAGTCATCGGTAATGGAGTTGGAGGAACACCACATGTGGAAAGACCGAACGTGATTGGTTGGGTCTTCGCCATTAAGGCCCTCAAACTTAGGGATATCAGAGGGTAGCTTGGTGGGCATAGCGGGCCAGGTAGTATTATGGTGAATGGGGTCATTAATCAACCGATGGAAATCGGGGAGGCTGAGGCCTGCAATGTACGGCAGCACAGGGGTGGCCGGAGTAGTGGTTGTGACGGTTCCGCTAGAAGTAGGGCCGGCATTGGGGCCGGGAGAACCGCTAGCATTAGGCTCTGGTCCAGACATGGTGAAGGTAACAGGGGGAGAACCGGAAGGAGAAGGGGGACCCGATGAATCAGGAGAGGAGTCGGAGTGCGGACTCGAAGGTGGACTGGCTCGACGACGGCGGTGCGGAGCAGGTCGATCAACCGGAAACTGAGGATGAAGGCCAAGAAGTCTCCGGGAAAGATGCCTTGGGGGCGCAATGATGACAGGAAGAAGGAAACCGACAAGGGCAGAAAGGGACAGAATCAAGAAGGTCAAGGGCAGATAAGGTGCAGTGACAATTGATTTTAGAGTCTTTGCCAGGCGGTGTAAACCAGGCGCTTCTTCACTTAGGGTCAGTGTGTGGTGTGCGTTAATTTTTAATTTTTAAACCCTTTCCGTTGTTGAGAGCAAAAAAGTGTGCAACGTAGCTGAAAATAAACCTACAGAGAACAGAATAAAAATGCTGAAATAACAGAAAAATAACAGCTACATATGCATCTATCAAACCCAAGAAAGTGGGTCTCTCAAAACTATGCCGAAAAGAAAGGGAAAAACTATGGAAACACACACAAAGGAAGCTCAACAGATCTAGGGTCAAAGGGGACAGAGATCCGGAGGATAAAGCTGCAGATAAGGGGTGCAGATCACAGCCAAGAGACAGAGGCAAGGTGGCTGGAAAAAGGGAAATCAACAAAAAACCGGGGGGGGGGGCAAGGCAGAGGCCTTTAGAGGAGGTCCAAACAAAACGACAAGAGGTGATTTGAAAGGAAAAGAGGCTGATTTCAAAGGATCTCGGCGAGGCCGCGCATCCGGAAAAAGAGGGGGTCAAGCTCCTCAAACCGATTTACCAGCAACGAAACTCTTCCACAAAAAGTGGAGGGGACTAAAGCCCGAAGGGGTCAGACTGCTCTTAGACATGCAAACAGACGATTCTCGGGAGGCGGCCGAGACAGAGGGTCGGAAA
This sequence comes from Pinus albicaulis, assembly GCA_034641835.2. Lineage (NCBI taxonomy): Eukaryota > Viridiplantae > Streptophyta > Pinopsida > Pinales > Pinaceae > Pinus > Pinus albicaulis. The sequence goes on from CM076584.1 coordinate 1,541,928,556, forward strand.
ACTCGGCAGCCGGCAGCAGTAACCTTAAAAATTGGCGTAAAATGCCGGGTGCAGGGTGCCCAGGTTCGACTCGATCCGAGCGAGGCCCAGCAGCCAAGCTGTGTTGTGCCATTCAGGTCAGCCAAATTAAAAGATGCGACACTTCTGCTCCAAACAAGCTGGCAAGTGTATTTTCAAAATCATTGCCTCAAAGCAACAGGCCGCTTAATTACGCACAGGCGTGGGCGCACGGGTTAGAAATTTTAGGATTTTAGGGTTTTATGTGAGAAAAATGACATAAAAAGAGGAAAACTAAGCAGCTGAAAAGAAGCCCTAGGGCCTGAAGTAGCTGGATATGCAGGAATATGAAAAACGACAGCGGTCGTAATTTAAAACCCGTGTGGAGTCGCCATTTGTTAGTATGAGTTCTTCGTCGAAGTGTACGAAAAAGAACCACTTTAGCTACGCATAACTAATAGCCCTAACAACAATAGAGGCTGCCAAACATCTTCAGATCTGCGATTAGTAGTTAAAATGCTGCAACAAACAGATCTATAAATGGAAAGACATTAAGCAGTAAAGTAAAGAATTTGCTCCATGCATCCAACAGACAAGACAAGAACACGATTTTTGAATGAATTTTTATATTACAGGGCACCTGGGAGGAAACAAGAAGGTGTATCCGGATCTCCTCAATGGGATGGGTTCTTTGTAGTCCTCAGCACTTCAGATCTAAGCTTTCTCTCTCTTGTAGATGTAGAAAACCCAATGTAGAAGGTAGAGCTCAATGGGAGCAAAATGGCAGAAAATGAGACCAAGTGTATAGATCCAGAGTGATCTAGTATGCAACCAAAGGTGAAGAATGATGGGGAAAACCCTCCTATTTATAACAAAATATTGGGTCCTTCTAGATCTTGGTGCATGATTAAAATAATGTTAATCACATCTAGATCCACCTCTATGGAATATTTTATTATTATTTGTTTGAGGGAAAGGGTGTTTGACTTGGGTCAAATCCCTTGATTAGTGAAAAATAAATAAATAAATGATTTATTTATCTTTTTAAGGAAGTGGTTGGGATATAATCAAATAAATAATGATTTATTTGATTAATGGTGGTTGATTTGGTCATATTTACCAAGGAATATTATTAAATAATTATTCCTAGAAAATAATAAGATAACTATGGGTTTATCTCATTAATTTCTTTGTTTTTGGGTTAAACATGACTGGGAATAATAATTAAATTATGGTTTAATTAATTATTCCTTTTGGGGCTTCCTAATTAACATAGTGAAAGCAGTTTTACTTGGGGTAAAACTGGTCTTACATGGTGTACTTGGGTCCATCTAATGATGAAAAGTTAGATGACCAAAAAATGGTGTAACACCTCACATTACAAAAATTTTCAACAACATCATACAACACAGATTCCCCATAGATTGAACAACTAGTCTGGAAATGCCTCTTTTTAAGAGTGATGGTGTCAATAATCCCTCCAATTATAAGACCATAATGATAAACCCCTTATTTGCAAAGTTATTTAGAAGCATGCTAGAAAATAAAATCAGCAAGTGGGCAGAAGAAAGAGATAAGCATGCGAAAGGGAAAGCATGTCTTAAACCTAAACATTCCATAGTTGATTATTGTATAACTTTAAGGAACATCGTAGAAAAAGTTTGGGAGAAAAATGAAGAAGCCTTTTGTTGTATTGTTGATTTCAGAAAAGTGTTTGACACGGTTCTTAGGGGTAAGCTTTGACACAAAATGGAGGAACTTGGGGTTCCTAGACATTTGAGAGCGATATCGGGGTCAAGCAAGGTATCCCATTGTCTCCTACCCTTTTTGGTTTATATATCGACAAGCTTGAGGAGTGGCTAAAGTCGCAAGGGGGTGATGGTATCCCTTTGGGCAAGTTTGTTATAAGACTTCTTTTGTATCCAAATGACTTTATTCTAATTGCTAAATCTGCTCTTGGTTTGCAAGACTCCACTTACTATCCCTTGAACATTTTTGTAGAAGGGTAGGGATGCAAGTCAATATTAGCAAAATGAAAGTAGTGGTTTTCTCTAAAAAAAGAAAACATAACTGACATAAGTTCTACTTTGAAGGCAACATTTTGGAAGAAGTCGCGAGTTACAAATACCTCATAACTGACTTCAAGAAAAATCTAAGTTGGAATGATTGTAGAAAGAGAAGAACATTGGGGGGTTGGAAAACATTTTATGCTTTTCAAAATAGGTGTAAAGGGACAGATTTATGGGACAGGAAAACCACTCAAACTCTTTTTGAGCTTCTAGTGATTCTGGTGATTCTCTATGGTTGTGAATTGTGGGCCAACAATACATCTGACATGCAGTGGAAACAAATTGATAAAATTCAGAAACATTTGATTACAAACAAATTCAAAATTAAAAGTGCAGTTCCTTATGCTATCTTGTTAAGTGAAACAGGGGCTGCTCCTATTGATGCAATTGCTATGGTGCGAGTCATAAGGTATTTAAAAAAAATGAGCAAATGGAAGAGCGCAGATTGCCTAAGGTTGTCTTTAATGACAAATTGTGCAAAATAAAGAAGACTTGGATGCAACAAAATAACAAATGGTTTAGTAAATGGGGTATTTGCTTGAACATGAGTCCCATAAACAATAAAGAGATAAAAGCTTTTGTTATGGATAAGTTCCACAAGCGTACTTGGGATAAGGAGCTAGGGAGAAAGAAAAAGTACTATATTGAAGTGTTTAATCCCACTCATAATCATCAACAAAAAACTTACATAGAGGCTGTTGTAGCTCCTAGAGATAGCCTAGAGTTGTGATAGACCAGTGCCTAGGACATCTTAGCATAGCAAGGAGCATATAATGTAATGTAAGAAGTTGTCAGCTTCAGCTCACATGCTATCTCCTGTAAAAAGGGAAATGAATTAGAATGGGACCAAACTCTCAGAAACTGACACAAGAAAAAGGATACTGCAGAGGCAAACTGTAGAACTCTTAATACAAAAGCATCAGACAATTCAGAGACAGTTTACTGTAGAGCGGGCCGATTCAGAGATACCTCACAGACATAAATTATTAGAATGTGTGTGTAGTGAAAGAAATAATGAGAGGATATTAGTTAACATTGAGCTGATACCCAGATATACAATACCACCATGCATAGGCTTACCAATCTAAGAATCCATACATGATAATAGCACCCTCCCAAAGCAACTAATATAGCAGAAGTATGGTTAGCTAAATGATGGAACAGAATATCATGCATGAGCCATATTTAAAGCGCTTGACTGATCTAAGTATGGGCATCAACTAGGATGAATCCTTACCAGAAATTAGTGAGCCACTCGCATTCCAAAACATGATATAGGAAAGATGGATGAGATGAAATGATATATTAAACAACATATAAAAGAGAGTTACAGACTGTGAAATACCAAAGACCAGAATCCTCTTTGAGAGACATAACTCCTCCTCACTGAGACCCTATGGGCTCTGAGCCTCCCTATAAGAGTTTTACAGACTGTATACAGAAAGCCTTTCACTGCATAATTTTATGATAAAAATCTGGAACCTCTATAATATGTTTCTTCATCGTTTTTATAGAGTAAACAAAAACCTAGTAAAAGAGGTAGGTGATGAACATTTAATTGCATCATTAAAACAAAATGGTGGAGAAGTGCCCGCCCATACTGCTTGACGGCGCTATGTTGTTTGTACTACGCTGCCTGACTTCTGAAGTAAATGCACTGGGTGAGAATTTCTTCAGGAGCGCGATATAGGGATAACCATCCCAACATTCTATCCTTTCCTAAAGAAAAATTCGGCTGAAATAAGACTTGGAGGGTATTGTTGTTTGTGCATCGTACCCTTTGCCGGCTAGACCCTGAATTAGGATTGAAGATCTTCAATATTGGACACTGAATTCCTGGATCTACCACTAATACTCTTTGCTGCAAAATTAATGTCTTCACCTGCAAAAATCTGTGCTTTGAATAACTCCGGAGGGTTCGATAGATTCTAACCTTGCTTCCTTTAATGAAAGCCGTGTCGTAATAGCTTCCCAAATCTTTCTTCACAAATTCTGCCTCTGAACCATTGTCCATTTTCGTGTGGTCGGCTCCTGTAATGGAGGCTGCAAATTATGATAATTCTCCGCCGTTGTCAACCTGCAAAACACACAAAACTGTGAAGAAAACCAGTGCATGGTGGGCGGCAATGCAGTGGGAGCGATTGTCTAACAGAGC
>CM076584.1:1541932876-1542025143 GCA_034641835.2 Pinus albicaulis
TCTTCAAGCGGTTTCATGAGTTCAAAGCTCTTGTGGAGACACAGACAGGTCAGAAGATCAAGTCCCTAAGGTCGGACAATAGAGGAGAGTACACCCTTGGAGAGTTTGTTGACTATTGTGCGGAGGCAGGCATTAGGAGGGAGTTCACTGTTCCTTACAACCCCCAGCAGAACGGGGTTGCGGAGAGGAAGAACAGATCCATCGGAGGGGCCGCCAAAGCCATGTTACATGATCAGGGGTTGCCATTGTTTTTGTGGGCAGAGGCCTGCAACACAGCTGTTTACTTGTAGAACAGGAGTCCGCATCGTGCCTTGGGGCACATGACTCCGGAGGAGGCTTTTTCTGGGAAGAAGCCTGATATTGGTCATCTTCGTATCTTTGGGTGTATTACATACTCCTACATACCCAAGGAAAAGAGGACCAAACTAGAGCCCACCGTAGAGAAGGGTATCTTTGTGGGCTACAGTGAGACCTCAAAGGCCTTTCGGATTTACATTCCTGCACAGAGGAAAGTTGTTGTCAGGCGGGATGTGAAGTTCGAGGAGGATAGGGCCTTTAGGAGGTCACGGGAGTTAGAGTATCTGGATCAGCCAGACCCTCAGCAGCAACTGAGTCAGTCACAGGGATCCAATGGGCAGGGATCAAGAGGATCCGGAGGTACATCTATGACGATGTCAGGTTCGTCAGTGAGCAGTGGCTCACAGAGTCAGAGGGGTGGTGCTTCGGGCAGCATGCAGAGCAGTCCATATAGCAGTTCACTAGGGAGTCCATTGATGGACAGTTCACACAGTACCTCAGCTTCTACAGGTTCAGATGCAGGCAGGAGGACAGCAGACAGACAGTCAGGAGTTTAGGCTCCTGATGATGATGAGGAGGAGGAGTTTCATTCTCCAATGGGAGAAGTATGCTCAGGGAAGAGGAAGCCCAAGTGGCTTCAAGACACCTTGAGAGAGGCCACATCTGTTGCTGGGCCTAAGAGGCCTGTCAGAGAGAGCAGACCACCTGAGAGGTTTTGTAGCTATATGACAATGGCTACCAACATCCTTGACTCTGAGCCTTCTAGCTATGAGGAGGCAACTAGCCAGCAGCTCTGGAGAGAGGCCATGCAGGTGGAGTATTCTTCTATCATGAAGAATGATGTTTGGGAGGTGGTGCCGAGGCCTGAGGGCAAATCCGTGGTTACTTCCAGATGGCTTCTATTGCTAGCAAAAGCATGTCACAGATAAGGGCCGTTGGAGAAATTGTAATATTCCCACTAGCCTTGCTAATTGAATATTTCCTTATTTGCTTTATTTTGTCAAGCATTAGACATAATAAATAAAGTGAGAAATAAGAGGGGTCACCTCACTTTAGTCACCTCACTTTATAATAAAGTGTTCTTTTCCTAGTAGATTGACGTTGTAACTTAGAGAGGGGGCCTTTGGGGTCCACGTGGATATGATGGGGAAGGCATCAGGCTAACCCAAGGTAAACTGCGCAGATCCAGGGAGAGTTAAGTTTTGGAGGGAGTTTGATGTTATAAAAGGAGAGGCTCTCACCTCATTTGATCATGCATATTTTGATATTGATATTGAGAGCTAGACTTTTGTCTGCTTCAGCACGCCGGTTGTTTAGTCGGTCTGCAGCACTGTTTAGTGCACGAGTGTCTCCGGTCGGAGATCTCACCCTTAGCCTCGGGGGACTTCGAATGCCTGCCCTGGTAAGGTTATTTCTGGTTTCACCCTTAGCTTCGGGGGATTTCGAGTGCCCGCCCTAGTAAGGTTTTGTTCTGAGTTCACCTTTCAGTTTCAGTAGCAGAGTAGCAGCAGTTTCTGGTGCAGTTTTGGAGAAGGAGGAGCCCTCTTGTGGCTGCGCAGTTCAGAGGAGGAAGGACGCTGTTTCAGGAGCAGAGAAAACGCTGATTAGCCTTGGAAGTGAGGACGCTGTCCAGTTCTGAAGAGGAGATTGCAGATCTGAGGAGATATTGGCAGATCCAGCCTAGATCTGAAGAGATAACATCAGATCCAGCCTTTGAGGTTGCAGATCTGAGGAGATATTGGCAGATCTAGCATAGATCTGAGGAGATAGCAGTAGATCTGATATAGGAGGACGCAGATCTGGAGGGATAGGACGCAGATCTGGATTGGAGGCTTCAGATCCAACAGATCTGAGCATATAGGACGCTGATTCATCTAGGAGGACGCTGATCTGATGAGCAGGAGCATGTGTGTGGGTTTTGGCAGCGTTTTTCAGTGTTTTCAGCCCTGAGGAGTTTGGTTATCTTATCTGGAGGATTTGCAGGAGGATTTAGCCCCTTTTCTCAGCATAATTCTTGAGCTTCTGTGCCTTTCCTGGAGGCCCAGCGTTTTTGTAGGAGGAGGGTTTCTGGGGGCGATTTTCGGAGGTGGTCCGTTTGGTAAATGGTTTCTGGGTTTCGTCCGGAGCAGTGAGTATGGGTGATCTGTAGATTTTTAGCTCATTCCGGCAAGGGGATCAGCCCCTAGCTTCAGTTTCTTCCAGCAGCTGGGATGCAGTTTCTGTAGCAGCCATTTCCTATTTTTCTAAGAGGATTCTGTACTTGCCTTGAGCAAGGATAGGTGCACTCACTCTGATTTTCTTGTACTCCTCTCTATGTACTTTCAGATTAATAAAATGGCTCAGTTTTCTGGCATTCTATGTGTATTGGTTCCATGATCTGGTTCAGCATTGTATTTTCTACATCTGTCTGGCATATTTCTGTTTATTACTGGTTATTTCCCTTTGGGGATATTACAGTGGTATCAGAGCATAATTCTGGCTCAGCCTGTGGTCTATGACATCAGAAAAGAAATCATACAGAGCAATAGCAGTTGCAATTCCAGAAACGCAGTTGGAAAAAAAGGCCAAAATGAAAAGGGTCAAATTTTGAATTTTGGAATTAGGAAAAACGTTTTCTGGGTTTTTCTGGGTTTTGGGCGAGGATCACTTTCCCAAATTCCTGGAATTTTCTGAATAGTTTTCAGTGGATAAATCGGAGGTCAAAGTTAAGCCATAGTATGGTTTTGCAGCAGCCGTGCAGTTTCTGGGGAGCCTGTAGACATATAGCAGAAAGAGCTGATGGCATGTGATGTGGATAAGAGGAGATTTAGGGAGACAGGTCAGCGGGATCTAATGGAGGCCATGTTGGCGAAGTTGACTGAGAAGTTAACTAAGAAGATGGATGCAAAGATGGATGCATTCATGCTGGAGGTAACCAAGAAGGTTGCAGAGGGGACGCAGAAAGAACCCCCTAGGATCTTTCAGGTGAGGGAAGGATCGGGAGCATCTAGTTACATACCGGATGCTAGTCCCAATGTGACAGCGCAGAAGGTCGATCCCATGGACACGCGACCTACCATGCCTACCTTTCCAGTAGAGGAAGAGGAGCAAATAGCACCAAGAGATGGGGATCTAGCTCAACATGCGACTCTGTTTGCGGATTGGCGGAGTATGGGACAGGAATTCATGGATGCTCTTCCTTTCGATCAATATATCCAGTTCAGATGTGGTGGCAAGACTTATGAGCAGGAGCGACACAAGGGACGTGGCTCCCACCGTGATAGTCACAGTGCAGCGAGCAGATTCCATTTACCGACATTGGACAGGACATCCAGGCGCTCAGGAAGAGCTTGGGTGGACAAGTTGGATACCTCTTTCCAGCTCGACCGAGTATCGGAGAGGAAAACCATTAAAATGGTTACTTTTTTTCTGGGTTTTGGGTGAGGATCACTTTCCCAAATTCCTAGAATTTTCCGAGTAGTTTTCAGTGGGTAAATCGGAGATCGAAGTTGAGCAACAGTATGGTTTTGCAGCAGCCGTGCAGTTTCTGAGGAGACTGTAGACACATAGCAGAAAGAGCTGATGGCAGGTGATGTGGATAAGACGAGATTTAGGGAGGCAGAACAGCGGAATCCAATGGAGGAGATGTTTGCGAAGTTGACTAAGAAGATGGATGCATTCATGCAGAATGTAACCAAGAGATTTGCAGCCGTAGAGGTCAGTCAGAGAGAACTCCCTAGGGGTTTTCAGATCGTTCAGTATGATGCCACTCGGCATATGGATCCATGTACACCCACACGTCCCACTATGCCCACATTCTTGCCAGAGGACACAGGAATAACTTTAGTACAGCGAGAGGTAGATCCGGCTCGGATGGCTGACATTCTTGCAAACTATCATGCTCTCGGACAGGCATTCATGGATGCTCTCCCCTTCGAGGAATATCTCCTGATCTGCTATGACATTAGACTCCATGATCAACACCAGGGGCACCGGCATCATCATGGTGGAGACCACCACCGCACAGCTAGCAGAGATTACGATCAGCTCCAGCGTGATAGTAGACCTCACAACTTTCAGAGAAGGAACAAGCACTCACATGATAGGGACCTACAGCGCACAGTGGACAAGTTGGATACCTCTTTCCAGCTTGACCGAGTATCGGAGAGGGAAACCATTAAAATGGTTACCTCACACTTGGAGGAAGAGGACACACAGGATTGCAGGGAGCCTGAGGTTACACCTAGTGTGACACAGGACTCACCATCATTAGAGACCTCCTTGACCATGCCGGTTGATATCGTAGTGGAGGAGGTAGAGCCTACCCCGGTAGAGCCATCCACCGAGGAGATGCCCGAGTCTTCAGGTGGTAGCAGCACACGACAGATGGGTGAGGTATCAGGAGATATATCCACTATCGATGAGGCACTAGGAGATACAGAGATATTGGATGATGGTCGCAGACAGCGGTATCATCGGCTTCGGACGGACCTTCGAGCTTTGAGGGAGAAGACCGCATCAGTACGGGAGACCCTTTTGTTGCAGGACCAGGAGCTGGAGGGTATGAGAGCGACTTGTGCCAAGTCGGCGGCCAAGTTGGTCCACATTGGGGAGCAGCTGGATTCCCTGATGGTACAACCCGAGAGCACATTGCAGCATCAGATCATTCCCCTTCAGGTATGCATGGATGGGACTAGCAGAGTTGTTGGGTCATCTCTTCCCATTGGAGAAAGAGAGGCAGAGCCATCTAGTCAGGTCTCAGATGTTGACTTGGATAGTGGTATGAGACGATCAGAGTTGCACAGGGTACAGCAGCCACGGATTGAGGTTGGATGGCGAGAGGTTTTGAGTTGGTGCTCGGTGGAGCGGGCTATGGATGAAGGGGAGGTCTCAAGGAGAGATCTCGCTAGAGATGCACTTCGACACACCATGGGGTGCAATGACTTTCTTCCTTTCTCACAAGAGCAGATAGAAGATGGGGGACATCTTCGGAGGGATAACGTCTCTCATGCTTGTGTTGGACATCCCTTGAGCCATACACACCATGATGGGAGGTTTTTGCCTACCACCTATTTGAGTCTTGATAGGGTCTCATTGATCCTTGAGAAGTTTATATCTCAAAATTCCATGAAGTGCAAAATCAGAAATTTGATTTGGGAGGATGGTAGTACCGGGATGAGGAAAAGGAGGCATCCACAAGTGATTGAGTGGATGGGGATGATGAGCAAGGAACTAGGAGGCTACTTGCAGATCTATGACACCAGGCAGCAGGAGGCTTGGCTGCGCTGGTTACTCTTGAAAGAGTTTGGCCATCACTTGGCAAACACTCTTCCTAAGAGTAGGAGGATGGGGAGAAGATGGATGGATACTTGCATCATTGAGCAGCATAGAGTATGGATGCACGGTGTTGATGTGTCACTCATATCATTCATTGTGTCGTCATCACATGAGTTGCATGATGGAGGTATGGGGAGGCAACACAATTTCTTGTTGCTTTGCTTGGGAGAGCAAGGGCAGATTTGCTCCCACACTTTGCATGATGTTGCAGGAGAAGGAGATGGCACTATCTCCTTGGCCTTTGATTGGGAATCACTTCCATCTTGGGAAGTATTCCATGTTTGTTGCAGCATCATTAGAGAAGTCTTTGACGAGGAGCATGTCAAAGAACAGAGTCTTGTATTAATAGGAGCTTATTTGCATGAGCTCACAGCGTTGTCACCTTGGAGCAGAACATTATGGATGGAGTGTGCGCAGCAGAGATATGGTGGATCTATAACCCATAGGTCCCAGGATCACTTCATACTTGTTGCACAAAGAGGAGGCAATGATGATAGAGACATCTATGGCATATTCTTCTTGACTTGGGTTTCCAAGCATGAGGAGGATTATCTTCTTACAGCACATGGTTCATTCTTCTTCATAGCATGCCAAAACACTATGGAGGACTCATTTATGGATCCATGTGCCATCTTACTTCCAGCATATGGTCAGATTTGTATGGGAGGCTTGATTATGAGAGAGACACATGAGCTGAATGTGCCTTTGAGTATTTTCTGCACTACATGTTCTAATGGGAGCATGGGAGGAGGCATGGCCACCACTACTATGTATGCGTTCTCTTTTGATATGGGCCATGAGATAGATGTTCATCCATTGTACAGCCATGGGCAAATGTTTGGACCTATGTTGCTATCATATTCAGCCATTTACTATCCATTAGTAGATGTGATGGATCTTGTACGTTGTTTGCCATGTGATTTTCTGAGGTTGCAGTGGATGAGACTGCGTTGTATCCTTGTGAGAGATTGTTTGCACTATGTATCCTCATGTAGAACCTTCAGCAAACATCTCATTAGGGTGATCCCTGATGACCATGTCATATTCTTCATGGATGGTTTGTTTTGGGCCAGCTTGTTCTTCATTGATAGAGGAACCTTCTACGGTGGATTGTTTTTCACTTTGCCATTGGAGGGCAATGATTTTGCAGCCCAGGATCAGCATAGACTCTACACTTGTCATGAGTGGAGAGAAGGACAGCATGAGGTAAGCTATGATGCTTGCCAAGTTCATATTTTCAGCCCACCTTCATTACCAGAGCTTGAGGTGGAAGGAGATTTTTGGGAGTTGCCTTGTTGGGAGGTGGCTCATTTGGTTTGGATGATTGCTTGGGGTTGGAAGATCCACATGAGAGAGATGTCCCTCACTTCATGCCTTGAGTGGAGAGAGATGATGAGCTGGTACACAGTCGATGGGACAACTTACACATTCATAGATGCAGAGCAGCAGCAGTCATGGTCTGTAGTCATAGCCAGAGGCAGTGAGCAGTCCGAGTCATGGGATTTGTGCGATTATTGGCCACAGTGGCGATGGGATCCGGGAGGACTATTGATTGGCCGGTACCATGAGAGGCCAGTTTGGGATCCTGGCATTGAGATATCCCTTCATATCAGGGTGATGCAGGAGACAGAGAGGTTTCAGTGGGATCCAGGCATATTTTGCAGTATCGGCGGGAAGCATCAGCTAGAAAGTAGGCTTGTTCCAACATTGCTTGAGAACAAGCCATTTTTGCAGGATGAGGAGGCCACTGGGGAGAGTGAGCAGACTTTACAGCATCCATCACTTCAGTTGCTTGAGGACAAGCAACGTTTTTCCGGGGGAGACTGTAATATTCCCAATTAGCCTTGCTAATTGGAATATTTCATTTTGCTTTATTTTGCCGCTTTAGCTAGACATAATAAATAAAGTGAGAAATAAGAGGGGTCACCTCACTTTAGTCACCTCACTTTATAATAAAGTGTTCTTTTCCTAGTAGATTGACGTTGTAACTTAGAGAGGGGGCCTGGGGGGTCCACGTGGATATGATGGGGAAGGCATCAGGCTAACCCAAGGTAAACTGCGCAGATCCAGGGAGAGTTAAGTTTTGGAGGGAGTTTGATGTTATAAAAGGAGAGGCTCTCACCTCATTTGATCATGCATATTTTGATATTGATATTGAGAGCTAGACTTTTGTCTGCTTCAGCACGCCGGTTGTTTAGTCGGTCTGCAGCACTGTTTAGTGCACGAGTGTCTCCGGTCGGAGATCTCACCCTTAGCCTCGGGGACTTCGAGTGCCTGCCCTGGTAAGGTTATTTCTGGTTTCACCCTTAGCTTCGGGGGACTTCGAGTGCCCGCCCTAGTAAGGTTTGTCCCCGAGTTCACCTTTCCCGCCTTCGCAGCGCAGTAGCAGCAGTTTCTGGTGCAGTTTCGGAGAAGGAGGAGCCCTCTTGTGGCTGCGCAGTTCAGAGGAGGAAGGACGCTGTTTCAGGAGCAGAGAAAACGCTGATTAGCCTTGGAAGTGAGGACGCTGTCCAGTTCTGAAGAGGAGATTGCAGATCTGAGGAGATATTGGCAGATCCAGCCTAGATCTGAAGAGATAACATCAGATCCAGCCTTTGAGGTTGCAGATCTGAGGAGATATTGGCAGATCTAGCATAGATCTGAGGAGATAGCAGTAGATCTGATATAGGAGGACGCAGATCTGGATTGGAGGCTTCAGATCCAGCAGATCTGAGCATATAGGACGCTGATTCATCTAGGAGGACGCTGATCTGATGAGCAGGAGCATGTGTGTGGGTTTTGGCAGCGTTTTTCAGTGTTTTCAGCCCTGAGGAGTTTGGTTATCTTATCTGGAGGATTTGCAGGAGGATTCAGCCCCTTTTCTCAAAGATATTTCTGAGCAGCTTCTCGTGCCTTTCTCGACAAGCTGTTGCTTTTGTAGGAGGAGGGTTTCTGGGGGCGATTTTCGGAGGTGGTCCGTTTGGTAAATGGTTTCTGGTTTTTGTCCGGGGCAGTGAGTATAGGTGATCTGTAGATTTTTAGCTCATTCCGGCAAGGGGATCAGCCCCTAGCTTCAGTTTCTTCCAGCAGCTGGGATGCAGTTTCTGTAGCAGCCATTTCCTAATTTTCTGAGAGGATTCTGTACTTGCCTTGAGCAAGGATAGGTGCACTCATTCTGATTTTCTTGTACCTCTCTATGTATTTCTCGTATTAATAAAATGGCTCGCCCGGCATTCTATGTATTGTTCCATGATCTCGGTTCAAACATTGTATTTTCTATACTCTGCCTAGCATATTTCTCGTTTACATCGGGTTATTTCCCTTTGGGGATATTGTTAAAAGGGGTATCGTAGCATAATTTCGGCTCTCACTCTCATGGTCTATGACATCCGAAAAGAAATCATCCAGAGCAATAGCAGTTGCAATTCCAGAAACGCAGTTGGAAAAAGGGCCAAAATGAAAAGGGTCAAATTTTGAATTTTGGAAATAGGAAAAACGTTTTCTGGGTTTTTCTGGGTTTTGGGGGAGGATCACTTTCCCAAATTCCTGGAATTTTCTGAATAGTTTTCAGTGGATAAATCAGAGGTTGAAGTTAAGCCATAGTATGGTTTTGCAGCAGCCGTGCAGTTTCTGAGGAGCCTGTAGACATATAGCAGAAAGAGCTGATGGCATGTGATGTGGATAAGAGGAGATTTAGGGAGACAGGTCAGCGGCATCCAATGGAGGCTATGTTGGCAAGATGGGCTGAGAAGTTGGCTGAGAAGATGGATGCAAAGATGGATGCAAAGATGGATGCATTCATGCAGGAGGTAACCGGGAAGGTTGCAGGGGGAACGCAGAAAGAACCCCCTAGGGTCTTTCCAGGTGGGGGAAGGATCGGGCGTGTCTAGTTGCATACCGGATGCTATTCCCATTGTGACAACACAAAGGGTCGATTCCACACCCACGCGACCTACCATACCTACCTTTCCGGTAGAGGAAGAGGAGCCAACAGCACCAAGAGATGGGGATCTAGCTCAACATGCGACTCTGTTTGCGGATTGGCGGAGTATGGGACAGGAATTCATGGATGCTCTTCCTTTCGATCAATATATCCAGTTCAGATGTGGCGGCAAGACTTATGAGCAGGAGCGACACAAGGGACGTGGCTCCCACCGTGATAGTCACCGTGCAGCGAGCAGATTCAATTTACCGACATTGGACAGGACATCCAGGCGCTCAGGAAGAGCTTGGGTGGACAAGTTGGATACCTCTTTCCAGCTCGACCGAGTATCGGAGAGGAAAACCATTAAAATGGTTACTTCACACTTGGAGGAAGAGGACACACAGGATTGCAGGGAGCCTGAGGTTACACCTAGTGTGACACAGGACTCACCATCATTGGAGACCTCCTTGACCGTGCCGGTTGATATCGTAGTGGAGGAGGTAGAGCCTACCCCGATAGAGCCATCCACTGAGGTGATGACTGGAGCCATGTCTGAGTCTTCGGGTGGTAGCAGCACACGACAGATGGGTGAGGTATCAGGAGATATATCCACTATCGATAAGGCACTAGGAGATACAGAGGTATTGGATGATGGTCGCAGACAGCGGTATCATCGGCTTCAGACGGACCTTCGAGTTTTGAGGGAGAAGGCTGCGTCAGTACGGGAGACCATTTTATTGCAGGACCAAGAGCTGGAGGGTATGAGAGTAACGTGTGCCATGTCGGCGGCCAAGTTGGTCCGCATTGGGGAACAATTGGATTCCCTGATGGTACAACCCGAGAGCACATTGCAGCATCAGATCATTCCCCTTCAGGTATGCATGGATGGGACTAGCAGTATTGTTGGGTCATCTCTTCCCGTTGGAGAGAGAGAGGCAGAGCCACCTAGTCAGGTCTCATATGTTGACTTGGATAGTGGTATGAGACGATCAGAGTTGCACCGAGTACAGCAGCCACGTGTTGAGATTGGATGGCGAGAGATTTTGAGTTGTTATTCGGTGGAGCAGACTATGGATGAGAGGGAGGTCTCAAGGAGAGATCTCGCTGGAGATGCACTTCGACACACCATGGGGTGCAATGACGTTCTTCCCTTCTCACAAGAGCAGATAGAAGATGGGGGACATCTCCGGATGGATAACGTCTCTCATGCTTGTGTTGGACATCCCTTGAGCCATACACACCATGATGGGAGGTTTTTGCCTACCACCTATTTGAGTCTTGATAGGGTCTCATTGATCCTTGAGAAGTTTATATCCCAAAATTCCATGAAGTGCAAAATCAGAAATGTGATTTGGGAGGATGGTAGTACCGGGATGAGGAGAAGGAGGCATCCACAAGTGATTGAGTGGATGGGGATGATGAGCAAGGAGCTAGGAGGCTACTTGCAGATCTATGACACCAGGCAGCAGGAGGCTTGGCTGCGCTGGTTACTCTTGAAAGAGTTTGGCCATCACTTGGCAAACACTCTTCCTAAGAGTAGGAGGATGGGGAGAAGATGGATGGATACTTGCATCATTGAGCAGCATAGAGTATGGATGCACGGTGTTGATGTGTTACTCATATCATTCATTGTATCGTCATCACATGAGTTGCATGATGGAGGTATGGGGAGGCAACACAATTTCTTGTTGCTTTGCTTGGGAGAGCAAGGGAAGATTTGCTCCCACACTTTGCATGATGTTGCAGGAGGAGGAGATGGCACTATCTCCATGGTCTTTGATTGGGAAGCACTTCCATCTTGGGAAGTATTCCATATTTGTTGCAGCATCATTAGAGGAGTCTTTGACAAGGAGCATGTCAAGGAACAGAGTCTTGTATTAACAAGAGTTTACTTACATGAGCTCACAGCGTTGTCACCTTGGAGCAGAACATTATGGATGGAGTGTGCGCAGCAAGGATATGGTGGATCGATAACCCATAGGTCCCAGGATCACTACATATTTGTTGCACAAAGAGGAGGTAATGATGATAGAGACATCTACGGCATATTCTTCTTGACTTGGGTTTCCAAGCATGAGGAGGATTATCTTCTTGCAGCACATGGTTCATTCTTCTTCATAACATGCCAAAACACTATGGAGGACTCATGTATGGATCCATGTGCCTTCTTACTTCCAGCATATGGTCAGATTTGTATGGGAGGCTTGATTATGAGAGAGACACATGAGCTGAATGTGCCTTTGAGTATTTTCTGCACTACATGTTCTAACGGGAGCATGGGAGGAGGCATGGCCACCACTACTATGTATGCGTTCTCTTTTGACATGGGCCATGAGATAGATGTTCATCCATTGTACAGCCATGGGCAAGTGTTTGGACCTATGTTGCTATCATATTCAGCCATTTACTATCCATTAGTAGATGTGATGGATCTTGTACGTTGCTTGCCATGTGATTTTCTGAGGTTGCAGTGGATGAGACTGCGCTGTATCCTTGTGAGAGATTGTTTGCACTATGTATCCTCATATAGAACCTTCAGCAAACATCTCATTAGGGTGATCCATGATGACCATGTCATATTCTTCATGGATGGTTTGTTTTGGGCCAGCTTGTTCTTCATTGATGGAGGAACCTTCTATGGTGGATTGTTTTTCACTTTGCCATTGGAGGGCAATGATTTTGCAGCCCAGGATCAGCATAGACTCTACACTTATCATGAGTGGAGAGAAGGACAGCATGAGGTAAGCTATGGTGCTTGCCAAGTTCATATTTTCAGCCCACCTTCATTACCAGAGCTTGAGGTGGAAGGAGATTTTTGGGAGTTGCCTTGTTGGGAGGTGGCTCATTTGGTCTGGATGATTGCTTTGAGATGGAGGATCCACAGGAGGGAGATATTCCTCATTATATTTTCGACTCCATGCCTTGATGGGAGAGAGATGATGAGCTGGTGCACAGTCGATGGGACAACTTACACCGCCATAGATGCAGAGCAGCAGCGGTCATGGTCTTCAGTCATAGCTAGAGGCAGTGAGCAGCCCGAGCCATGGGGCTTGTACGATTATTGGCCACAGTGGCGATGGGATCCGGGAGGACTATTGATTGGCTGGTACCATGAGAGGCCAGTTTGGGATCCTGGCTTTGAGATATCCCTTCATGTCAGGGTGATGCAGGAGACAGAGAGGTTTCAGTGGGACCCAGGCACATTTTGCAGTATCGGCAGGGAGCATCAGCTAGAGAGTAGGCTTGTTCAAGCATTGCTTGAGAACAAGCAATTTTTGCCGGATGAGGATGCCACTGGGGAGAGCGAGCAGACTTTACAGCATCCATCACTTCAGTTGCTTGAGGACAAGCAACGTTTTGCCGGGGGAGACTGTAATATTCCCAATTAGCTTTGCTAATTGGAATATTTCAATTTTGTTTAATTTTGCCGCTTTAGCTAGAAATAATAAATAAAGTGAGAAAATAAGAGGGGTACCTCACTTTAGTCACCTCACTTTATAAATAAAGTTTTTTTCCTAGTTGATTGACGTTATAACTTAGAGAGGGGGCCTTGGGGGTCCACATGAGTATGATGGGAAGGCATCAGGCTGACCCAAGGTTAACTGCGCAGGCCAAGGAGAGTGAAGGACGCAGTCAAGGTTTTGGAGGGAGTTTAGCACTATAAAAGGTGGGGCTCTCACCTCATTTGATCATGCATGATTTGATATTGATATTGAGTTATAAAATAAAGTGTTTTCCTAGTTGATTAACGTTATAACTGAGAGAGGGGGCCTTGGGGGTCCACATGGATATGAGGGGAGGCCTCACGCTGACCCAAGGGTAACTGCGCAGGCCAAGGAGAGTGAAGGATGCAGTCAAAGTTTTGGAGGGAGTTTAGCACTATAAAAGGTGGGGTTCTCACCTCATTTTGGGATGCATGATTTGATATTGATATTGAGAGCTAGGCTTCTGTCTGCTTCAGCACGCCGGTTGTTTAGTCGGTCTGCAGCACTGTTTAGTGCAACCGAGTGTCTCCGGTCGGAGATCTCACCCTTAGCCTCGGGGGACTTCGAGTGCCTGCCCTGGTAAGGTTATTTCTGGTGTCACCCTTAGCTTCGGGGGACTTCGAGTGCCCGCCCTAGTAAGGTTATTTTCTGAGTAACATCCTTCAGTTTCAGTGGGAATTGGTAGCAGTTTCAGGTGGAGATTTGGAAGGGAAGAAGCCCTTCTTGTGGCTGCACAAATCTAGAAGGCAGAACGCTGTTTCAGGAGGAGGAAGGACGCAGTTCAGATCTGAGGAGAAGGACGTTGTTCCAGGGGAAGAAAGGACGCAGATCAGGCTTGGAGAGAGGACGCTGTTCCAGGAGACAGAAGGACGCAGATCTGAAGACACATTGACAGATCCAGACTTGGAGATTGCAGATCTGAGGAGATATTTGCAGATCTAGTTCTGTAGGGTGCAGATCTGGAGAGATAGCATTAGATCCCGGCTTGGGGGTCACCGGTCCGAAATGTTGTGAGATCCGGCCCGTCCGGGAAGAGGTGTAACATGCGGATGCGGCCAGAGTTGCGGATGCGAGGAGATGTTGACGGATCCGACGCCGTCTGAAGGGATAACGGTAGATGCGACCGCTTGAAGAACGCGAGATTTGGAGGATCAGGACGCGGTCTGGTTTGAGCTTCGAATCCGGTAGATGCGAGCATCTAGAGGCCTTGAATCCATCGGGGAGGACGGCGATCGATGGGGGTCATGTGAGTGGGGCTTGACAACGTTTTTCAGTGTTTCCAGCCTTGAGGAGCCGATCATTTCATCTGGAAGTTTTGTGGCCAGCATTTCATCTGTCTTCTGCGTTGTCACTAGCAGAGACAGGGTTTTCATTGGTGAGGGTTTGGAGGATTGAGATCAGCCATCTGCTAGTCTTCAGTTCATAGTTCCATTGCATTCCAGCAGCAGTTCTTCATAGCAGCTCTTCAGCCAGCTAGGACGCTGTCCTTATTTGCAGCCATTATTTGTTACGAGAGGGTCTCACTTGCCTGCAGGAGCAGGACAGTGCACTCATTACACGGTTATCTTGTACTCCTCTCTATGTACTTTCAGATTAATAAAATGGCTTAGTTTTCTGGCATTCTATGTGTACTTGTTCCATGATCTGGTACCAGCATTGTATTTTCTATATCTGTCTGGCATATTTCTGTGTATTACTGGTTATTTCCCTTTGGGGATATTACAGGGCTCTTAAGGATAACATAGCTACAACACAAAATCAGCAGAAGCTGTATGCCGACAGGGGACGAGTTGAGAGGCAGTTTGAGGTGGGGGACTTGGTCTACCTACGATTGCAACCATATCGGCAATCCACGCTGAAGCAGAAGCGGGCTGAGAAGCTCAAGCCCCGTTTTTATGGACCATACAGGGTGACACGCAGGATTGGGGAGGTTGCATATGAGTTGGAGCTGCCCACTAGTTGCAGGATTCATAATATTTTCCATGTGTCATGCCTGAAGAAGGCACTAGGACAACAAGTGACTGCAACTAAGGAGCTTCCGCCCACAGATGATGAGGGGCATTTGATGTTGTAGCCAGAGGCCATTAATGACACTAGGGAGAGGCAGCTACGGAGCAAGACAGTCAGGGAATATCTGGTGAGATGGAGGAATCTACCGGATGAGGATGCCACTTGGGAGAGTGATAAAATTCTACAGCATCCATCATTGCAGTTGCTTGAGGACAAGCAATGTTTTGTCGGGGAGGACTATAATATTCACAATTAGCAATAGCTAATTGGAAATATTAAATTTTGACTATTTCACTTTAATAAAGTTAAGTTAGAAATAAAGTGGGTGAAGAGGGACACTTAACTCACACTTAGGATAAAAGCATTTCCTAAAGTCACTTGGAGACATGATTATTTGGCAGCGTGGGGCCTAGAGGACGAAGTGGCAACGTGGAGGAGATGTCAGCGTGGGCAGCATGGGCCCAAGTCAGCGCAGAGATAGAGGGACCGCGTGGCTCAAGGAGACAGCGCAGTTGGTGGTGGGGCCTAGGAGAGAGAAAGGCTCTCCAAACATAAAAAGGGAGAGAGGCTCCTCATTTGGATCATTCTGATTATGCATCTATGATATTTGTCTTTTGACATTGAGTACGCTTTTGCTGTTGAGCAAACTCTGCAAGAGCTGTTCAGCACACCGGGTGTCTTCGTGCGGAGATCCCAACCTCAGCCCTGGGGGACTTCGAGTGCCTGCTCGGGTGAGGGGTTCTATCCTTATTTTGTCGGAGAGAGTTGGAGCAGCCACAATTGAGAGTGTTCACTTGCAGAGACAGCACAGTCAGTGAGAGGGAGGACGCAGTCTTTGGAGGAGGAGATTCCGGATTGAGGGTTTATCAGGGGATTCAGCCCTGGAGAGTTGGAAAGGGGTCAGCCTTTCCCTATTCCATCATTTTGGTAGAGTTGGAGGCCATCTTTTGCAGCAGATAATTCAGGGCTAGCGTGGTACCTCAAGGAAGGTCATTTCCGGAGGTCAGCCATTTTCGAAAAGCTCTATGGGCTTTTCTAGGTATTGGGTGGAGAGGCCATTCCCAAAGTTTCATAATTTTCTGAGGTGGAGAGCAGCCCCAAAGATTCAGTTTATTCCGTAGCAACAGCACCAGCAGCTTGGAGATTACGCTGTCATTGAGAGAGAAGCCATTCCATGATATATTTTGAGAGTATTTCTACGCTTGTCTAGTGCAAGCCAAGGTGCCATCATTCTGATCACCTTTGTACTCATTTTATCTTTCAGTATTTAATAAAATGGCTCAGCGTTCTCCATATTGTGTTTTGTTCATGTGATGTCTCTCTAGTTGCTGTAGTTTCTTGTTTATGTGCTTTATATTGCTGTTTATTTCTATCCGGAATATTACAAAGGTATTCTATATGATTTGTGGGTCCCCTTGCTTGTGATTGTTACTGTTGTGATGCCTTCTTAGAGGTTGCCTATATGGTTTATGGGTTCCTGGTTATCATTGGGATGTCTTCTTAAATGCAAACATATAAATCACAGTGACATATTCCAATCCAACTTTTATATGATTACTACTATAACAATATAAGATATGTCCTGAACTTCTGAGATAATAGATGAGTGGCATACTCCTATCCAATTTTGATATGACTGCTACTATAGAAATACAAAAGATGTCTTCAAATGATTTGCTGCATTTGAACGATCTAGACTGGAGCAAGGTTCTTGGTAACAGGTAGAGATCCATCATAGCTGCATTTGAGAACATCTGGTTTCCTCATTACACGAGGACCAGCAGATGGGCCATTCTTCTGTGGCCGTATATCCTACATAGAAACACAAATATTCAATGAAACTGCGAATTTAATTCTTGGAACAGAACTAGAAGTTTCAGTTACCATATGGTATTTACAAAACATGAAGAAGCAGTTTGCATATATATCCCTGTGCAAGTGAAGGGTGCTTTGATAGATGCTACACTACAAAGAGTTCTGGCTAAAAACAGAAAATGGACTTGTTCAACCTAAATGGAAATTCACTTGTAGCTTACTGACAGAAATAAGAGTGCCAATGTGTATATGCTTGTTGATATTTGCTTATTTAAGAGCATGATATCTCTAATTCACCTGAGATATGTTGGTGCATTTATGTTTTGGTGCAAAATGCATATAAAGAGAGCGAGAGAGAGACCTGATCAAAAATTGCAATAGGGATTGCAAGTGTCACAACAGCATTCGGAGGATCAACAATACTTGACAGTCTGGCTTCACAAGGGCAACAAGATAGGAGCAAATAACTCTGCATGCAACACCATTGGAATTTCAGAGAGAACCACACATAATTATTTACAAATTACTATTTGGTTTCATTGTAACTAATGTTTGGAAGGATAAGTGGACCTGTTCTTTGGAGTATCCAAATTTGAAAAGATAATCGATGGCATTGAGAACAGCACGTTTAAATGCAACACTTGAATCGAGGTAATGCTGACGACCAGTTTCATCCACACTAATACCTTCAAATACTAGCCATTCCGAGAATCTGGGTTCCACAGGACCAATCTCAAAAATTGGGTTGACATGAAGCATTGTTGGCCCCATTGGGGTGAGATACTTTGCCATCCCATCTCTTATAATTTCACATCTACAAAATTCAATGTACAAAGAATTATAAGGCACCTCTTTTTGCTATTAGTAGTCATATTCAATAACAGAACAGTTTGATGTCAAGAATACATTCAAAATGACACGGACAATGCAGACAAACAAGACCCTGAGATGAAATGGTTAATTTTATAAGCTCATGGTTATTGGATTCAGAAAGTTCTTGGTGACATGCTGGCCCTTTTAACTGTTATAGACAGGAATGTTCCTGGCACCACAGTTTTCTGCATGTTGTAACCACCTTGAATCCCGATGTACTTGTGTGTTTTCTCAAGTAATATGTGAAGCATTTTCAAAAATTAAAAACTAAGTTCAGAGAATTTTGAAAAAATATGCAACACATGAAAATATTGAAAATTTGTATGTAGAAAAATAAATAATAAAAATCTGAAAGTATGATAAAATATTTATCATAATTCATAGAGTCAACATAGTCAAAAAATTTATAGGAAATTCCAGTGGTACCTATGTTACTAGAAACTGCAACTAGGGGGTCTGTACCTCGCAGAAACCTGTCTCAAAACCAAAACCACAAGAGAAACCCATTTCTAGTGTTTGTCTCTTGATTTTGGATGGGAATTTTGTTTCTCAAGAAACAAGTAGTGTTTCTGCAGGTCATTTCTGACAGGTTTCCAGCCTATGAGAAATGACCAATATATTCGATAATTTTTTGATTTTATTCTCTATATGCCAAGTGTTTGTAAAAATGCATACGAGAAAAATTTAGACATTTTGTAATTGCATTGCCAGTAGAATTAGCTCATTTTTGAAAAGGGAACATTATAGACCTTCCTTCAAGAAGGAATGCTGAATGAGAGAGTGAGATCTGACTGGAGCAAGAAGTGGAGGATCCCGACATCATCTTATGTGCTGACCATATTGGGCTACTGGCTATCTCGCTGTCCAAGGAGGAGAAAAGTTTTCTCGTATGGGTTACCGACTTTTTTGGTGGGTAACAACTCCCAAGTTTGATCTATGTGACTACTTCACTAAAAATTAATTCACATAATTTTTTTCTATTTTATTTTCCATTTGGTAAATTACCTTCTAATATTTTATTTGGCAAGTTTCCAAGCTCAGGTAGGTTTTAGCTATAGTTGAGCTACTGCAATTTCCTCCTAGCATGTATAGTTTCAGATTTCAGAAACAAGTCACTTTCTATCTGTTGAGAAATATAGCTCGAGTAGGAGCTTCTTGCATAGGTCATGTGTGAACGTATGAGAAGTAGTTCGAGACAACTTCTAATGACCACTTAGTAAAAGTGAGGAATAATACCATCTTGCAATTTCACTTTAATAAATAAAACTGAAAGTCAAATTTCCCATGCTCTCCTAGTCTTAGATATCTAAATTGAATATTCTAAGATATTAGTGAATTAGACTTGTTCTAATCTTAGCCATACACCTCATTCTTGAGATAAGGTGCTTGCTACAATTAAGGAGATTAGTTGCTAAGATATGAGATATTAGTTGCTAAGATTGAGGAAATTAGTTATCTCTCTCCAAGCATAAATAGGACACAATGGTGAAATAAAACACACATAGGAACACTTGTGAGAGGTGGAGACCAAGAGAAGAAGGAGATTGGATCTGAGAGGAGAACATACAGAATTGTTATAGCAAATGGCAAGAGGGAATATGTATAGCAATAATTGTTGTCTTTCTTTAGTAGAGCCATACTTCTATTTCAACAGGTTATACTTCAATGTTTTCTAGTGTTTGTTGGAAACACTTGGGAGGGGGACGGGGGTGTGAATCAATATTTCCCTTAATTTTAGCAACTGGTTAGTTTATTCTTTAACATTTAGAGCATCAAACAAACATGAAACACTACACAGAAGATTTTGTCTCAACAAGTGCTTCGTTATGTATGATGTACATACAAATTTACGAGTTCCACTAGAAGGAAGTACACGACTCCCCAAGGGGTTTTACCAGCAAGGCTGGAAGGAAGCAAATGCTCCCTAAATGAGTTTGGGCTCCCGAACTAGGGACAATGACCCAAATACAATCTACCACTTCAACTGTTGTTGCTACTGCTACCACTGTCCACTCTCACTGCTACTGCTGCTGCTACCACTACCCACTCACACCAATTCTCTTCCACACTGCCTGCTGCTTAAATCCACTTCACTCTTCTATTTGTTGCCACTACTGCTGCACATCTCTGTCTTGCAAACTCTGATATGTATTAGCTTCCCTCACTATCACAAACAAGCCAACAATCACACTTCATAACTGCCATCAAGATTACTACTGTTATTGTCATAAAGTTTGTTGTCACTGAAGGTTACTACTGTCATCAGGGTCATTGCAGTCATGAATGCCACTGTTGTGCAATAAGGTCACTCTCATGTAACAAGATCACTGTCATTGTCATGTCTCCACCTATCAAGTAGATCACTATCACATCTCCAAGTCACTGTATTTATCCAGTAGATTATTGTCACATCTGCAAGTCACTATCACTGTCAACCCTTAGCAAACCTCTATCTCAATTCTCAACCATACTCACACTATCAACATCAATGACATCTCAATGCATCAACAATAGTATTTGGAGTCCCTAATAATTCTCTGTGGTGCAAAACAAATAGCCTACACAATAGATTCATTGTATATTCAAGCCATGTGCAAACAAACTCTGGCTGCAAAGACAATGTGTATAGACAATGTTGAGTCCTTTGTAGTCACAGAAGGGCTGCCAATATTATGATTGCACATGTTTCACAATAAAAACTCAATTAAACATATTAGTTGCATTCTAACACTGGTCATGATGCCCAAACATATAGGTTTGCAATGATGTCAATCATGATATTGATCTTCAACAACTACTTCAAGGCTTCAACCACAGGTCACAAGTGTAAATGTCAGCTTGGTTAGGGTTATAGACACATGTATGAATGCATAACTTTTATATCCAACGTTTATCCTGATGAATATGCAGCATATCAAAGGACATACCACTATAGAACTTACCCTAGTCTGAATACTTTAAGTAACTCTTTTCTTAGGGCCGAATACTGCCTTCGACTTTTTAATTCTTAGTCACAAGGTTAGCAGTGAAACGATATTATGGGTACAATATTAGAATTTTGGCTCGATGCATTGATCTACACACAACACTTCAGTAATGCACAAGAGTGTGCTTAAATAGATACATGTACAGAGGTATATAGCGACTGCAACTAGGTCATTGTTGTGATTGTTTCTTTGTTGGTAAAGGAGAACCTTCAAACTGTAGGCCAAGAAACAAAGTAACAATCAAAACTCTTTGCTCTCAGAAGATTAGGTTGCACACTTCATGATCATGGGCTCAGTTTTATGCTCAAAAATCAAAGTTCTCAGATTGGATCGAAACTTGAACGACCGCGTAGTGCTCGCTGTTCTAAATTCGGCGCACTTCATTTCACGAAAAATGGTCTCCGTATGCTCCCGGAAACGAGTTATGTCCTCTTTGCTAAACAGGCAAAATTTATAAAAAAAATTATAGTCAAATGCCAAGTCAGCAGTCTAAACTGTTGACGTGGCATGCTGACTGTGCAAGGTCATTTATTTGGCATTTTCTCTGGCAAATGGTGAGCTGCCAAGTGGTAGCATGGCATTAGTCTGAATTGGGGTGACGTGGTGAAGTTTTATTGGTGCTTTTTTGGGCCAACTGGGTGAGAACACATGGTGCAGCCTGGGGCCGCGACGTGCCCCCCCAAGTTTCTATGGCAGTGTAAAATTTTTGTTCCAAATCCAGGTGGAGGCGTCAGGGTTCGACCACGTGACCTCCCACCACACAACGCCATGCCCTACTGGCCCGCCTACACAATGGATCTTAACAATCATAAGAGCCAACATATCTTTGAATTAACCTTTGTATTATGGCGGGGAAAGGCGGGTGCCAACCCCCGGTCCATAGAACCAATATATATAACCGCTGGCGGAACTCCAAAACTAAGCGAAGGATTAAAGACTTAAACCACAGTTTGTTAACCTTAAACCGGTTTAACTTGTGCCTAATCCAGGTTTAGTGCAGATTAGTTTAAAGCGCGTGTTTAGCGCTTAACTAGCACTAAACGCCCACTTAATATTAATTGTAGATTAACTTGGCGAACCCCCAAATTTGGTGGAAACTGCCAGTTTTAGTTGCAGTTAGCTAGTTTAGGGCCTGAAATAGTGGGAAAAATTAAAATGGTCATAACTTTTGAATTTTTCGACCAATTCAGGCTCAGAAAGAAGCTAGCTGACCATTTTGAGCCATTCTGAACTCATTGGAGTAGGTTATAGGAGCAAAATAGCATTGTAAATAGGTCAATTTGACAATTTGAGCATAATATAGAGGCCCAAGCCATGGAAGTTGGACCAAGGAGATGTAGCCCAGGAGGGCTGAACTCCTTCATCAAATACATGTGTTAATGTTATGTATGGTGATGTTCTATACTTTATTTGTTGTTGCTTAGCTATTGTTTTTATGTTAAATTATTCACTAAATTTACATGAAAAACACTCATGAGACTTGATAATTTGCAAGAGAACTTGAACGCTTAAGCACACATAAGACATTGAATTCATAATCTGAAAGAGTAATTAATTAGCACAACAACACTAACATACTCCATTCAGATCATTTTTGGTATCAGAGCTCAAGTTCTTTAGGTTTTGTTGTGCAAGAAGGGATCTAATTGTTTGCAAGTTTGTGTCATGCTTACAAGGTTAAAACTCAAAAGAGGAGAACGGAAGATGGTTGAGAGCCCTGCAGTTTGGCCAAGAGGAAGAAGGGCAAGGTTGCCAAAGTCTTCAACACCAACACATCCTCAAGTTGAAATTGAGTCTTCAGTGAGCATGTCTCACGAAGGAGAGCCTATCATGACAGAAGATGAGAGAGCATTCAAGAAGGCATTCTTTGATATGACTGAGATGGTTAAAGTCATCTATGAGGAAAGGAATGTAAGGATGTAAGGAGAGATTTCAAGGCCTCCAAGAGGAGAGGGTTCTCCAGGAGGAGGAGGCCATGGAGATGGTAAGAAGCCACCATCAACTCCACCATCATCCTCACCACCATCTTCACCTTCCTCATCATCATCTTCCACTACCACAACTCTTCCATCTATTCATACACATACTTCAAAAGGAGCTGGTAAATCACCCTTAACTTGATGTTAAATTTGAGCTTCCAATGTATAATGGCGAAGTGAATGCAGAGAAGCTGGATAATTAGATTTGTCAATTGGAAGTTTATTGCAAAATTCAGAACCTTCAAGAAGATGACATAAAGGTTGGGCGATTTTTTGAAAAAATCGTCATCGCGATTTAATCGCGATTTTTTCGAAAAAATCGCGAGTCGATTGGTAATAATCGTCGCTGCGTTGGACAGCGGCTTATATATGCGATTTTTTGGTTTTTGTTTGTCATTTTTTGTTGGACAGAGTTGTTTATGAGAGCCAAGGAGAGAAGAAGAAAGAGCCAAGGAGGGAAGGAGGAGATTTAGAAGCCCAAGATTGGACAAAACTTAGAATTTCTTGCAATCCAAGCGAAGAAAAATCGAATTTGGACCAAGTGTTTCCGGCAAAACGTTTTTCCAGGTATGGGCATCAAATTTAACCCATTTTTTTTTGTTTTTTTCTTGTTCTTCCATGGGTTTCTATTACCCATGTATTTTTCATCATTTGTGATTGCATTTGGTTGTGTTTTTTTTGTTTGTTTTTGTTTTATTGAGAGGAGAGGGTTTATTTTGGTCAAAAATGAAAAAAATTGTTTGTTAAATTTTGTTTTTTATATTTCTTCTTGTGCTCTTAGCTTCTTCCCATTATTTTTGCTTGTGTTTCAACATGTATTTTTTCCAATTATTTTTGGATTGAGTTGAGGTTTTTTTTTTGGTGAAAAAAATCAAAATGTTGTATGTAAAATTGTAATTTTTTTATTTTATTTTTTAACTGGCAATTTTTCTTGTGCCCTAGGTTCAAATTTCAACATTCAAACTTCAAACTTCAAAGTTTCCAAAATGCCAAGGAAATTAGATCCTTTATGGGAATTTGGTGAACCTGATGGGGGTTTTGACCGATCAAACTTGTCTTGCAAATTATGTGGTCAACACATGACAGGAGGGGTATACAGGTTGAAATACCACTTGGCACAAATTCCTGGGCATGAAGTAGGCCCTTGCAAAAACACCAATCCAGAAATAATCAAAAGAGCCATGAACTCATTGGGAGAAATAGAAACCACTAAACTCAGC
The DNA here is from genome assembly GCA_034641835.2 of Pinus albicaulis. NCBI lineage: Eukaryota > Viridiplantae > Streptophyta > Pinopsida > Pinales > Pinaceae > Pinus > Pinus albicaulis. The sequence goes on from CM076584.1 coordinate 1,541,956,763, forward strand.
AAAGCAGCTCTGAAAAGTCAAATATCAGGGTTTGGAGTTGACCGTGAGAGTGGTAGTGGCTCTTCAGCATCAGCCTCTTCTACAGGCAGCCCCGTAGCTGCCTCCTTATTTTTTGTTCCTAGAACCACTCCCGGGGCACAGCCATCTATCTCCTCCCTTATTAAAAGAAAGGAGAAGGAAGAAGCTGATAAGTTGTTGGGCAAACTGTTTCTTTGGAGTGATATTCCTTTCAATGTTGCCAGGAACAATCCATTTTATCAGGCTACGATTGATGCTATCGCTGTTGTTGGCCCAGGATACAAAGCCCCTTCATATGATGACTTTAGAGGGCGCATTCTTCAAAATGAGAAAGTTGATTGCACCAAGAGATTGGAGGAGTTAAGGGCATCATGGGATGTCACAGGATGCACTGTGATGTCAGATGGTTGGATTGATCAAAGGGGTAGGACCCTTATTAACTTCTTGGTCAGTTGTCCCAAAGGGACAATGTTTATGAAATCTGTTGATGCATCTGCACATGTGAAAGATGCAAGATTATTATGTGATTTATTAGATGTGTTCATTACGGAGGTTGGGCCCCAAAATGTTGTCCAAATCATAACGGACAACGCTACAAACTATGTTTCTGCTGGCAAGATGCTTATGGAGAGGTATCCGAGCATATTTTGGACACCTTGTGTGGCACATTGCCTTGATTTGATGTTGGAGGACATCGGAAAGCTTGATTTTGTCAGTGATATTGTAGAATCATCAAAGAGAATCACAAAATTTATATATAACCATGGATCTGTGCTTCATTTGATGAGGACATTCACCAACAATAAGGAGTTGGTGCGACCTGCTATTACACGATTTGCCACTACTTTCATCTCTCTTCAATCCCTCTTGAATTCTAAGTGGGAATTGAAGAGAATGTTTGTTTCAGATGAGTGGCGTGCTTTGACTATCAGCCGCAAATCAGAGGGACAGGCCATCTGCAGGTTGGTATCATATCAGGAAAGTTTCTGGGCTGGAGTGGAAGAGGTGTGCAACATTAGTGAACCTTTGGTAAAGGTTCTTAGATTGGTGGATGGAGAGAAGCCCGCAATGGGCTACTTGTATGAGGCCATGGATAGGGCCAAAGAAGCTGTTCGCACCTATTATGATGATAAGGGTGATGATGGGTTTCAGAGACAACTTCTTTTATGGGAAGTGATTGATGATCGATGGAACAACACACTCCATCGTCCCATTCATGCTGCAGGGCTCTTCCTGAACCCCGCATTTGCTTATTCATGTGGTTTTCTATTTGATGCCGAGGTCATGGATGGCTTTTTCACTTGTGTTCAGAAGATGGTGCCAAATCCATCAGAACGTGCAGAGATATCCAAAGAGATGGAGGTATACAGAATGGCAGGTGGCACCTTGAGCTTCGACATGGCTGTCCAGGATAGGACTGTTAAAATGCCAGGTAAGATTTTCATTATTTTAAAAATTTTCTTATGTTTGTAACTTTATCAGTTTATCTTATTTGTTGTAACTTGTAACTTGTAGATGCATGGTGGAGGAGCTATGGTGGCAGATTACCAAAACTCCAAAAACTTGCCATTAGAATACTCAGCCAAACATGTAGCGCTTCAGGATGCGAGCGCAACTGGAGTGTATTTGAAAAAATACACTCCAAAAGGCGCAACAGGTAAAAAACTTAACATATCTCGATTCTCAACTGATTTTTTGAATTCAATGTTCATTAAATATTTTTTTTTAAATATTTAATTTATTAATTTATGACCCTTGTACAGGTTGGAGGGTCAGCGGCTCAATGACATGGTTTACGTCTACTACAATCTTAGATTGTGGGTGAGACAACTTGAGAGGACCCCTGATATGGAGGCCATCTCTTTAGATGCGATTGACACCACTGCTGAATGGAGGGTTGAGGCTGAGAGGCCTGTCATGGAGTCAACCCCTGATTGGATAGAGCAGGAGGTAGTGGAGGGGGAGGACGAGGAGGAGGACGAGGAGGAGGAGCAGCAGCAGCAGGAGGAGGAGGAGGAGCAGGAGGAGGAGGTGACACCACCTACCACTACTACCGGTAGAGGACGTGGTCTGCCTCCTTTAGCTCCTGGTGGTTCAGGTTCCCGTTCCGGTTCTGGTGCTTCATTTTTTTCTTCTAGAGCACGACAGAGCCCATTGTCAGTCCCGCCAGCTTCTTCATCTAGAGAGAAAGGCAAAGCTGTTGTATTTTCTCGCAAGAGGGGCAGAGGAAATCAATAGTATAGGACCATAGGTTTTATGGTGCATTGACATTCCTTTGTATATGACATTATGACTCATGATATGAGATACATTATTATATTTTTTGTTGATATTTTGAGGCCGAGTTGACTCTTGAGACTCAGGACTTAGTATTCAGGACATGATTCAGTTTTATGTGTGATGTAGCACTAGACATGATATTACACATCTTATATATTAGTTTTTTTTTCATATTTATGTGTCAATACATTTATTTTATGCTGTAGATGCTTTAGATATTAAAAAAATTGAAAAAAAATGAATATTTTTGTATGTTACGATTTTTTCCCGATTTTTACGATTTTTTCCCGATTTTCCCGATTTTTTCCGATTTTTTCCCCTCGGCGATTTAATCCCGATCGCGATTTTTGTTACTTTGGTTCAATTGGCTTCCTTGAGAAGGGAGGGTTCAACACTTGTATGGTGGGAATCAAAGACACAAGAGGAGATTAAGAAACACGGTAAGATCTCAATGTCTTGGTCAAATTTTATTGCTTCCATTAAAAGGCAATTCTATCCTCTAGCTCACATGCAAAAAGCTATTATGAGTTAGTTTTAGACAATTGAAAGGTCAAAGTGTGCAAGATTACACTCACAAATTTAGGAGAAGAGCTCTTATGTTAGGAGTTGATTTGCATAGCCAAGAAACTTTGTTGAAGAACATAGGTGGGTTGTGTTGTCGCACAGATTGTCAAGGCACCGCGACAATGGCTCAAATTGGGGGTTGTCACCTTTATCCCCAATCTCTCTATTTAAGCTGTCTCCTCTGCCGTCCAAGCCTCGACCTCTCTCTTCACCGTCTCACGTCGAGCCTCTGTCCCATTTTTTCTTGTCCACCTTCCTTCATATTCTCTGCTCCCCTCGATCTCTGTCAGTCGTCTCCGCTGCCTCGAACCTCAGCCAGCTCCAACGCTCCAAATCGCCTGCCCTGTCGTGCTCCTCAGTCGACCTGCGGCTGCATACAAAAAAAATTAAAAAAATTAAAAAATAAAAAAAACGCGTGCAAATTTCGAGCCAAATACATATGCGTTCATAAAATTTTAACGCGCTTTTGATTTAGTTAAGGTAGCGTAGGTTTGTTAGATTTTTAGATTTCGTTTAGCCTTAGGATTTTAAATAGTTGGTTTTAATTATTAGCGTAGGTGTATTTGTGTTTAGTTTAGTCGGTGTTCACTTTAATAGTTTTCATTGTAGTTTTAATTTTTTAGCTTTTTTTGTTTTTAGCTGGTAGATTTTAAGCTTTAAAAAATCTCTAACGTTAGTTTTAGTTAGTTTTAATTTTTATTTTATTTAGTTTAAATTTGATTCTAGCTTTGTTTAGATTTTAATTTTGTTAGTTAGATTAGTTTCTTTTAAATTTTAATTTAGATTTTAGTTTAGCTTAGTTTAAGATCTAGATTAGAGTTTTTTTTTTCGTTTAGGATTTTTTAGATATTGATTTAGATAAAATACAAAAATTATAAAAAAATATATTTTATAGTCAAATGAGCTTTTGAAATTTTTATCTAAAGTTTTGACTATAGAAACATTTTCTGGATCGAAATTAATTGAAGCATCATAAATCTGGAAATATTGCAAATATCTGGCATTTTCATCTTGTGATAATATTGTTGTAGGTTTAAGATATTTTAATACATGGTTGTGGTGTCTTTCATTGAATATCATTGTGATCAATTGTGTTTTAATAAGCAGCAGTTAATCGTCACTTACTTGTTTATAATTGCATAATGGGATTCTGTTTGACTCCATAAGGCACTGGTCTTAAACGTGAAATCTAATTTAGATCTGTGGAATCTCATTCATCTTATCAAGTATTTGATGTTTTAGCTGTGTCTCCTGGATTCTTCATCCTCATTTCTAATAGGGTCTACCTCCCTTAGCTTGCAAGGAGACAGCTTAAGTAGAGAGATTGGGGATAAAGGTGACAACCCCCAATTTGAGCCGTTGTCGCAGTGCCTTGACAATCTGTGCGACAACATTTTTTGGCGCCGTTGCCAGGGATCCATTTATTGGACTTTGGCTCAACGACATTCATCTCTTTATTCATTTTCATCTCATATATCTGAGTTAGCTTCCTGTCCTAGTGTTAACTCCATTGGCTTCATCTTCCATAAGGACCTATACGAGAACGCATCCTAGTAGCTTGGTTAATCCTACTCCAGATCCTGAAAGGGTTTTTAGAGTCCGATTACACAAGCTCGCTTCTCGTACACTCCTTGATAATCTCGGCCAGGAAGCTCTCTTTGATATCCATTCACTTTTTTGTGATCCGCCTCAACCCGATATCATGGATGTTTATGGCCCATGTAATTTTGCTAATATTCAAGGTTATCCCCATGATACCCCTCAAACTAGAATGGATAAATTACCTATCTTTCAAGGAAATGATGCAGTTAGTGTTAAATCTCATTTGTTTGCTTTCACTAACTGGTGGAATAGATTTGCAATTACAAATAATAATTTCGATGATGTGGAGATGAAAACTTTTGTTCTTACTTTTGGTGAGGATGTTGCTGAATGGTTCATGGAAAAACCTGATAATTCATTTGATACTTTTAAATCAATTGTAGCTGCCTTTAAAGAAAAGTACGGTGATAAAAGGGAAGATAGGCATTTGGTAAGAGAGATCAGTACCATAAAAAAGAAAGAAAACGAAACGATTGAAGAATTCAACAGGAGATTTAATGGTATCCTTAGAGAAATATCTCAAACTCATAAACCTCCTGATGGATCTCTTTTGAATTTTTACATTGATGCTTTTAATTCTGAAACTTCATATGAGTTAAGGCGGGCTAAAACTACCTGTTGTCGCACAGATTGTTCAGGGCACCGCGACAACGGCTCAGACTGGGGGCTGTCACCTTTATCCCCAATCTCTCTCTTTAAGCTGTCTCCTTGCAAGCTAAGGGAGGTGGACCCTTTTATAAATGAAGATAACAAATCCAGGAGACACAGCTAAAACATCAAATACTTGATAGAAATAGACGAGATTCCACAGATCTAGATTAGATTTCACGTTAGAGACCAGTGCCTTATGGAGTCGAACAAGATCTCGCTATGCAATTACAAACTAGTAAATGATGACTAACTGTTGCTTATTAAAACACGATTGATCAATGATATTCGATTGAAAATACTACAACCATGCAACAATGAAAATGCCAAAATTTAAGATGTTTCAATTATTTTCACTTCAGCGGATTCCAAAATTTTTGTATAGTCACACTTAGAATAAAATCTTTAAAAGCTCATTTGACTATAAAAGATATTTTTTGAGAATTTTTTATAATTTTTTATAATTTTTATTTTTAATCTAGAACAATCTAAAACTAAATTAAAACACAACTAGAATTAATACTAATGAAACTTAAAAAATTAAAATCTAAAAATAAAAATAAAAACAAATTTAAAATCTAAATTAAAATTAAATTAAACAAAACTAAGTTAAAACTAAAGTCTAAATCCTAAAATTTAAAGCTAAACTTAAACTAAACTAAAATTAGAACTAAGTTAGAATAAAAACTAAATTTAAATTAAATCTAAAAATGAAACAAATTAAAACTAACAAAAATAAAATAAAAAAATCGAAATTTAAAACCTTAGAACTAACTAAATCTAAATCGAAAAAATTTAAATCTAACTACAAACTAAGATAAAACTACATGACAAATAAAACGAAACCTATCTAACTAGAACCTACGAATAAATAAACGCATCAAAATTTTTATGAAACCTAAGAACTAAATTTACGCTACCCTAACCAAATCGAAATAAACGCATCAAAGCCTAACATGAAATCGTTTAAAAAATAAAAATGCCGGCGTAACAAAAATATAACGCAGTTTTTTTTTTTTGTGTTTTTTGTTTATCGTTTGCAGGTCGAAGGGCATGAATGGACGCGGGTTCGAGCTTGGACAGGCGAGATTTGAGAAAGCCGCACGGAAATTAGAAAAACGGGCTCAACATTTGCGTGAATCCTTTGCTGTATGGTGTATGCAGGTCGATGAGTGAAGATGCCGCAGAGGGGAGACGGACGAAATGACAAGAAACGGTGGCTAAGAGACGAGGTCGAAGGCGGATAGGAAGAAATGCAGCGTATCCGACAGGCAAAGGAGATGGGCGTTCAATTTGCAGACAGGAATGCCAGAGCAGAGAAAAGATATGGTTTGGAGGGCGGATTCACTGAGCTTAATACTGCGTTTTATGCAGATTTGATGGCGACCAGATTTGAGGAGCAGATTGAGGATGCTGGACGGATGGCAGAGATAGCATGAAGGCTGGACAGACTAGGGCACGGACAGTGGTTTTGCAGAGGCAAAATAATCTTGATAAACCCAATACATACAAATTTCCCAGCAAACTCAAAATTTTCTTCAATTTATGCCCAGATTTATATGCTCCTTGGACTCAATAACGTTCAGATTTGCACACAGTGGCAGCTCTGAGGCTAGATCTGGCCTTTACAAGTCAGATCTGCCTTAGATCTTTTATAAAAAATTCGATTTGAACCTGTAACCTGCAACCACGCGTCAGATCTGAAGACACACACCAAAAAAACAGTTAAACCCTCACTAATAAATTACAAATTTACACTAATTTACAAATTTAAAACCCTCATGGTTAGATCTGAAATCCATTTTAGCTCAATTTTCAGAGATTAAGATTTTAATGAGAGGCACAAGCCTTAGAAGACCCTGCAAAACCCAAATATCGTAAGATTGACCCGGAATTTAACAAATCAAGAGCTTATCAAATCTATGCTTATTGGGAGTCGGCTGATCCAACCGAAGATTTCCCCAGACGCCCAATCTTTAAAAAATTTCCCTGCACACTTAGATCTGACTTTAGACTGATAGAGATTTAAGAAAACAACATGAGACCTTTGTAGAAAAATCAGAATGTTATTTTATAAACCCAGAAAACTGCATAAGATACCTATATGCAGATTAATCCATGAAGGCCATCAACCATAAAATACAAGAAACAAAGTAGCAGAGTTTAGAGACAATTCACCACATAGATCTGAGAAGGAACATTCAGATTTGTAACCCCAAAGTCTTCATGTTTTATTCCTCAAAAAGTTTACAAGAGCTTCTAAGAGCAAGTGCACGATCCTGAGATCGGATGACTCAAGAATGACAAAGACCTCTAAATTTATAGGACAAAATCTCTAACGGCTAGTTTGGATGATCCTCGTCAAAATAATCTCAACCGTCCAAAAGATTTAATTATCTTTTAATCCGGAACGTTGAAATTAAAATTTTGGGGAAAAAACGAATTTATCATTTAATTCAATTTTAATTAACTCAAAAATACTATTTTTGAGTTAATTACCCCAAAATTTTGACCTTGACTTAACCACCAGGGCCCAAGGGTTCAATATTTCTTAAAATTCTCAATATTCCCTTGGCTAGGGGCTGTCAAAATCATTTTCCAAGGACCAACAAATTTTGCCTTTAAAGATTTAATCCTAATTTAGGACCCTAAATTAATTAAATTTCTGGTTTAGGATTTTATTAATTAATTGACCAGAAAATTTAACTAATTGACTAAGAGGGGATTATAATTATTTTTCCAACCCTCTTTTACATGAAATAATACATTTACATAAATGAAGGGGGAAAACTCATTTGTATAGACCCTCAAATAAATACCCAGTTTTGCGACTCAACATATGATCTAGTAGACCAAGTAGTTCAAACTACTTTTACAAGGACTCGATAGAACACTAGGACTCACTTAGCATGCTGATGACAAAATCCACCCTAGCTTTGGGGTGAGGCTGGAGGGAAAAACTCTGCTGATCACTTTAGTGAATCAGTGAGACAAAAAACCTCCTAGGATAGAGATCATCAACAACATATTAGGCTTACCTAGGTTGTTACATACATTTACGGTCCTACTTAGATCATTTACATCATTACATGCAGAATGGGTTTACATCATTTATAAAAACTGTCATCTGATGACTGATGATGGAATCTGAATGGCGCAACCACGTCGAACATGAAGAATCCCATTTGAAAAAATGGGGGGTGTACTGCTATGGAGTCGTTGACAAAGTGTGGTCAACACTACCAATTATAGGGCTTGTCAATCTTTAGCTAAAGAACTTGAAAAAGATAGAAGGGCATCTGGGAAGTCTGAAATTCCTGGTTTTGGTAGGACTACAACTAAGTTAAAAACACCTAAAGGAAAAGAACCTCTAGAAGATGATGATGACCCTATGAAAAAATTGATGCAAAAGCTTGAAAGCATGGAGCTTAATCAAGCAAAATTAATCTCTGACCAAGCACTTTACAGGCTAGGTTGGTTCAAATGGAAAGAGCTCAAACACATAATTCGCAACCTAGGAATCATAATAATAATAATCGAAATAATAATACTTGGCAGAGGAAGGGTCAGTCGAGTGAGCAGAGACCTCCGAATCTGCTTGAATCTACTAATCTGGTTGATGAAGCTCCTCCTTATTGTAGTGTTTGTGATGCTCTTCATGAAGAGGCTACTTGTCCCATTGTTGAAAGAGTCATAAATAATAGAATTTTTGGGGCGAGTAATCAGATAAATGTTGTTGGTAAGGAATTTTCTTTGTCTATGGAAGATTGGATGGAAGTTAAGGAACATAGTCAAGATGTTAGGCCTTTCACATCTTCGCATAGCATCAATAATTTTGATTATGAGAATGATTTGATGGTTGAAATGTTTGGTGAAAAGCCTTCTCCTAATCGAGTTTTAGAAATCGCTAAAGACAAAGGATTAACTTATCAAAGAAGGGATAAAGAGCAAAGTCATAATCAAAATCCTCCTCGAATTTTTAATCCTAGTCCTGGTTTGGATATTGATTTGGGTGCATGGTTGAGAAATGCTAACATCTTGGTACCTTTTACTAAGGCTATAAAGCTTCCTAATCAGAAAGCTAAATTTTTAGATGTTCTTGGAGCTTCACATGTTAATGTTACTCAAAATGAAACTCCTGAATTGTCGTATCAAGATGCCCCTATATACTTACAGAAAATGGAATTGGATAACAAAGATCATCAGCCATTTTTTGTTAGTTTGATGGTTAATGGTTATAAATTGAATAATTGTATGCTAGATTCTGGTGCTTTAGCTTGTGTTATGACTAAGAGGGTCATGGAACAACTTAATTTAAGAGTTTCTAGACCATATTACAACATATGTGCCATGGATTTTAAGAAAATTGAAGTTCATGGGTTGATCAAGGATTTACAAGTTCATTTAGCGGTTTACCCTGATATCATGATTGTTATGGACATAGTTGTAGTTGATGTTCCGGATGCTTGGGGTATGTTGTTATCGAGAAAGTGGGCTTTTGATCTAGGAGAAGTATTCAGATGAACTAGTCTTATGCTACAATTCCTTCTCCTAGAGGTGAGGGGTTTGTGAGGCTTAATAGAGAACCTAAAAGAAGATTCCATATAGAAGATCCTAAAAGACCTCATAATGAAATAATTAAGGAACAACCTGACATGGGGAATTATGCTATTATGTCTAATTTCACGATTCCCTTAGATGACAAGGTTGATGAGAAATCTGAGGACTTAAATGATCAAGTTTGGTACATGCATTTTGATGGTGCGACATCTAAGTATGGTAAGGGTGTTGGAATTGTTTTGAAATCTCCCCTTGGTAATATTTTAGAGTTTGCTTATAGACTTGAGTTTGATGCAACCAATAATGTCGTTGAGTATGAGGCTTTGTTGTTGGGTTTTGAATTGGCAAAGGCTTTAGGAATTAAGTTGCTTAGTATCAAGGGAGATTCTGATCTGGTTGTCATGCAAGTTAAGAATAAATTCACATGTAAGAATCAAAGGTTGACGAATTATCGAAATACTGTGGGATGTTATGGAACACTTTGATGCTATTAACCTTGAAGTTGTCCCAAGGGAAAAGAATGCTTTAGCAGATGAGCTTGCTGTGGCCGCTTCTACCTTACAATTATCTGATGAATTAATTAAAGAAGAGATAAAAATGGAAATTATTTTCAGACCATCTGTCCCTGATAATTCAGAACATTGGCAAGTTTTTGATGATGAAAAGCAAGCTATTCATTTTCTAAATAATTTGGATGAGTTTGAAGATTTTCGGATAAGTTCTAAGGAGGAAGGATCTGAGGATCATGATGATATTATAAATCCTACTCCTTGGAATATTGTTGCTTAGAACAACACTTTGATCGGCATGATGCTACAAAGTTAAAAGAAGAAAATAGAAGGGATCCAGGTGAATTCATTGAAGTAAATCTTGGTACTTCTAAGGACCCTAAAATTGCTAAAATCGGTAAAGGTACTAGTGAAGAAGAAAGGAAACAATTGATTAATTTACTCCATGAGTACAGGGATGTTTTAGCGTTTTCTTATGATGAGTTAAAAGGATATAGGGAAGATGTCATGCAACACACTATCCCTTTAAAAGATGAGAATGCTAAACCTTTTCGTCAAAAGCTTAGGCAAATAAATCCTAAGTTAGCTTCTTTGGTTCAGAAAGAGCTTTCGAAAATGCTTGCAGCTGGAATCATTGCTCAAACTAGACATTCAACATCGTGTTCCAACCTGGTGATTGTTAGGAAGAAGAACGGTACCATTAGAATTTGTGTTGATTTTAGAAACCTTAATCTAGCATGTAAAAAAGATAATTACCCTTTGCCCAACATGGAGACTATGTTGCAAAGAGTAACAGGTTCAGGAATGATGTCATTGCTAGATGGTTTTTCTGGATACAATCAAGTTTGGGTTAAAAAAGAAGATCATCACAAAATGACATTCACCACTCCATGGGGTACTTTTGAATACATTAGAATGCCTTTTGGTTTGACTAACGCTGGGACTACCTTTCAAAGGGCTATGGATTATGATTTTAAAGGTTTAATCGGAAAAATTATTGAAATTTACCAGGATGATCTTACTGTTTTTTCTAAAGATGGTATTACTCATATAGGTCATCTTAGGCAGGTTTTTGATAGATGTAGAGAGTTTGGGATTTCCTTAAATCTGGCTAAATCTGTTTTTGGGGTAACTGAAGGGAAGTTACTTGGTCACATCATCTCCAAGGATGGGATCAAGATTGATCCTAAAAGAGTTGAGGCAATCCAAAAGATTCCTCTACCTCACAATCTTAAATCCCTTCAGTCTTTTCTAGGAAAAACTAATTTTCTTAGAAGATTTATTCCAAATTACGCAGAAATAGCTAAGCCTATTCAAAATCTTCTTAAAAAAGATGTAAAATTTTTATGGAAAGAAGATGGTAAAAAGGCTTTTCAAGGGATTAAGGGTGCTATTGCTCAAGCTCCGGTTTTGGCGAGTCTTGATTACTCAAAAGATTTTATGATTTTCTCTTTCGCTTCTGAAGATACTATTGCTGGTGTCTTGTTACAAAAGAATAAGGAAGGTCACGAACAGCCTATTACTTTCATGAGTAGAGTGCTTCAAAATTCTGAATTAAAGTATACTACTATGGAAAAGCAAGCCTATGCTTTGGTTAAGTCTCTTAAGCATTTTAGGACTTATGTGGGTTATTCTAAAATTACTGATTTTGTCCCGCATTCCGCAATTAAAGATATCTTAACTCAAACTGATTGCTTAGGGACTTGTGCTAGGTGGGTTACTAAAATTCAAGAGTATGATCTAGAGATTAGACCCACTAAGTTAGTCAAAGGTCAAGGTGTGGCTGAGATGTTGACCGAAGGTAATGAAAAGACGCTTGGTTTGATCTGTCTTAATGATGCATCTTCACCTGAGCTGCAAAGGATAGGAGAGCATGAATGGTATAAGGACATTATTTATTACTTGTTAAATCTTACATGTCCTAACCATTTAGTTGCTCATAGAAGAAGGGCTCTTAGATTAAAAGCCACTAAGTATTGCCTCATGAAGGATGGCCTTGGATGGAGAAATCCTGAAGGGATAATACTTAGGTGTGTTGATGAGGTTGAGTCTAAAAAGTTGATTTCCGAGTTTCATTCAGGATTTTGTGGTGGTCATTATGCTGCTAGAACTACGCCCACAAAAATCTGAGAGCTGGTTATTTTTGGCCTTCGATTTTTTCAGATGTTCATAAATTTGTTAGAAATTGCCAAGCCTGTCAACTATTCACTGGGAAGCAGAAGCTAGCTGCCCTGCCCCTACAACCTGTGGTTGTTGAGGCACCTTTTCAACATTGAGGTCTGGATTTCATCGGGAAATTCCATGAAAATTCTAGCAATGACTACTCCTGGATCTTAGCTGCGACTGATTATTTTACTAAATGGGTTGAAGCCATTCCTGCTAAGAATGCCAATGAAAAGGTCATTATGGACTTTATTGAAAATCAAATCATTACTAGATTTAGTGTCCCTTCCAAGATCACTACTGATAATGCCAAGGCTTTTAGTTCTCTTGAATTCTCATCTTTTTGTTTTAAGTATGGCATTACTTTATCTCATTCATCTAATTACTATCCTCAGGGTAATGGCTTAGCTGAATCAAGTAATAAAAATATAATAACCATTATCAAGAAGATAGTGGGAGATAACAAGCGATCTTAGGACAACAAAATCAAGTATGCTTTGTGGGCAGATAGGATTACTAAAAAGAAAGCTACTGGTAAAAGTCCCTTTGAATTAGTTTATGGCTTGGATGTAACTTTGCCTGTTGACCTTAAATTGCCAGCTTACCAACTCCTTCAACATTTTTCCACTGATAAAGATGCTGTTCAAAATAGAATTGATTAGATCGTGGAGTTGGATGAAACTCGTAGGAAGGCTTTAGATAATATGTATAAGAATCAATCTAACATTAAGAAAAGCTTTGATAAATCATCTAGATCTAGATCTTTGCAGGTTGGAGACATGGTATTGCTTTGGGACAGGAAAAATGAGAAGCCTGGAAAACACATGAAATTTGACAGTTTGTGGCTGGGACCTTATATTATCAGAGGCATTGCTGGACCAAACTCATTCCACTTAAGCACATTGGAAGGCGAACCACTGCAGCTACCTGCAAATGGCCAATTGCTCAAGTTGTTCTTCAAAGATGACATCTGATGCCATTTGGGCATCCTCTGTATTGTATTTCTAACCCTACTCCTTGTTATTTCAACATTTCATTTTTGCAATTAGAGTAGATTTACTTTTCATGTTAAGTAGAATAATGAATAAAAGAAGAGCTTCTATTTTTCATGTACTTAATGTTATATGATGATATTTCGATGGACACTACTTATATAATTTTGTGTGTTGCTTGGATGCAGATTCTGGATTCTCACATTCCTTCAATGAAGAAACGTGTCCCCAAGTAGAGCCAGATGTTGACCACACTTTGTCAATGACCCCATAGTAGTACACCCCCATTTTTTCAAATGGGACTCATCATGTTCGAGGCTCGTGTCATCCAGATTTCATCGCCGGTCGACAGTTTTTATAAATGATGTAAACCCATTCTGCATGTTATGATGTAAATGATCTAAGTAAGACCGTTAATGTATGTAACAACCTAGGTAAGCCTAGTATGTTGTTGATGATTTCCATCCTAGGAGGTTTTTTATCTCACTGATTCACGTAAGTGATCGGCAGAGTTTTTACCTCCAGCCTCACCCCAAAGCTAGGGTGGATTTTATCATCAGCATACTAAGTGAGTCCTAGTGTTCTATCGAGTCCTTGTAAAAGTAGTTTCAACTACTTGGTCTACTAGATCATGTTTTGAGTCGCAGAATTGGGTATTTATTTGAAGGTCTATACGAATGGGTATTCCCCCTTCATGTATGTAAATGTATTATCTCATGTAAAGAGGGTTGGAAAAATAATTATAATCCCCTCTTAGTCAATTAATTAAATTTTCTGGTCAATTAATTAATAAAATCTTAAACCAGAAATTTAATTAATTTAGGGTCCTAAGTTAGGATTAAATCTTTAAAGGCAAAATTTGAGGTCCTTGGAAAATGATTTTGAAAGCCCCAGGCCAAGGGAATATTGAGAATTTTAGAAATTTTGGACCCTTGGGCCTTGGTGGTTAAGTCAAAGTCAAAATTTTGGGGTAATTAACTCAAAAATAATATTTTTGAGTTAATTAAAATTGAATTAAATGATAAATTCGTTTTTTCCCCAAAATTTTAATTTCAACGCTCCGGATTAAAAGGTAATTAAATCTTTTGGACGGTTGAGATTATTTTGACGAGGATCATCCAAACTAGCCGTTAGAGATCTTGTCCTATAAATTTAGAGGTCTTTCTCATTCTTGAGTGATCCGATCTTAGAATCGTGTACTGGTCTTGGAAGCTCTTGTGAATTTTCTGGATGAATAAAGCATAAAGACTTTGGGGTTACAAATCTTGATGTTCCTTATCAGATCTATGTGGTGAATTGTCTCTAAACTCTGCTATTTTGTTTCTTGCATTTTATGGTTGATGGCCTTCATGGATTAATCTGCATACAGGTATCTTGTGCTGTTTTCTGGGTTTATAAAATAACATTCTGATTTTTCTGAAAAGGTCTCATGTTGTTTTCTTAAATCTCTATCGATCTAAGGTTCAGATTTAAGTGTGCAGAAAAATATTTTTTAAGATTGAGCGTCTGGGGAAGTCTTCGGTTGGACCAGCCGACTCTCAATAAACATAAGTTTGAAAAGTTCATTATTTGTTGAATTCCAAGTCTATCTTACGAAATTGGTGGTTTTGCAGGGTTTTCTAAGGCTTGTGCCTCTTCCAAAAAATTTTAAATCTCTAAAAATTGTGCTAAAATGGATTCAAATCTGACCATGAGGGTTTTAAATCTGTAAACTAGTTGTAAATTTGTAATTTTTTTGTAAGAGTTTAATCGTTTCTTGGTGTGTATCTTCAGATCTGGCTGGTTTCTTGCAGATTCAGGGTTCAAATCGATTTTTTTTTTAATCTGAGGCAGATCTAGCCTCCAAAGGCCAGATTTGGCTTCAAATCACTACTATGGACAAATCTAGACATTGTTTTAAAGAGCATGAAATCTGAGCTTAATTGAGGAAAATTCTGAATTTGCTGGGAAATTTGTGTGTACTGGGTTCATTCGCTGTTCGTTCCTATTCGATCTGCCCTCATCTGCTTTCGCTTTTCCATCATCACTGCCCTCAGATTTCTGCATTGTCTTAACCTTCGAATCCTTGCTCTATGTCCGCACATCCATAGCCCTTGTCTATCTCTGAGTCATCGATTCAACCTGCATCCTTTTCCTTTGCCTGCTATTTCACCCCCATCGCTTTTCATGAGACGTCTCCTCTGTCGTCCAAGCCTCGACCTCTCTCTTCATCGTCTCACGTCGAGCCTCTGTCCCATTTTTTCTTGTCCACCTTCCTTCATATTCTCTGCTCCCCTCGATCTCTGTTAGCCGTCTCCGCTGCCTCGAACCTCAGCTAGCTCCAGCGCTCCAAATCGCCTGCCCTGTCGTGCTCCTCAGTCGACCTGCAGCTGCATACAAAAAAAAAAAAAAAAAACGCGTGCAAATTTCGAGCCAAATACATATGTGTTCATAAAATTTTAATGCGCTTTTGATTTAGTTAAGGTAGCGTAGGTTTGTTAGATTTTTAGATTTCGTTTAGCCTTAGGATTTTAAATAGTTGGTTTTATTTATTAGCGTAGGTGTATTTGTGTTTAGTTTAGTCGGTGTTCAATTTAATATTTTTCATTGTAGTTTTAATTTTTTAGCTTTTTTTGTTTTTAGTTGGTAGATTTTAAGCTTTAAAAAATCTCTAACGTTAGTTTTAGTTAGTTTTAATTTTTATTTTATTTAGTTTAAATTTGATTCTAGCTTTGTTTAGATTTTAATTTTGTTAGTTAGATTAGTTTCTTTTAAATTTTAATTTAGATTCTAGTTTAGCTTAGTTTAAGATTTAGATTAGAGTTTTTTTTTTTTCGTTTAGGATTTTTTAGATTTTGATTTAGATAAAATAAAAAAATTATAAAAAAATATATTTTTTAGTCAAATGAGTTTTTGAAATTTTTATCTAAAGTTTTGACTATAGAAACATTTTTTGGATCGAAATTAATTGAAGCATCATAAATCTGGAAATATTGCAAATATATGGCATTTTCATCTTGTGATAATATTGTTGTGGGTTTAAGATATTTTAATACATGGTTGTGGTGTCTTTCATTGAATATCATTGTGATCAATCGTGTTTTAATAAGCAGCAGTTAATCGTCACTTACTTGTTTATAATTGCATAACGGGATTCTGTTTGACTCCATAAGGCACTGGTCTTAAATGTGAAATCTAATTTAGATCTGTGGAATCTCATTCATCTTATCAAGTATTTGATGTTTTAGCTGTGTCTCCTGGATTCTTCATCCTCATTTCTAATAGGGTCTACCTCCCTTAGCTTGCAAGGAGACAGCTTAAATAGAGAGATTAGGGATAAAGGTGACAGCCCCCAATTTGAGCCGTTGTCGCGGTGCCTTGACAATCTGTGCGACAACAGGTTGCATAGTTACCTGAAACATACCATCCTCATGTTTAATCCCACTAGTTTAGATGAGGTCTTTGTGCAAGGTACATACCTTGAGGCAAGAGGGAAAATGTACAAGATGAGGGTAAAAAGAAACCATTCAAGGGTGGTGAAAAAGGAAAGGGTTTCAAGGGTAAACAAAAGAAAAATGCATCCATTAAGAAAGAAAGGGAGAAAACCACACGTACTCATTGTTCCAAAGAGAGTCATGATGAAGCCCACTGTTGGAAACTTCATCTAGAATTGAGGCCTAATAAATTCAACAATAAGGGGAAACAAAAGACAACTGCTACCACACAACAGGATCTTGGATTTGATTCAGGAGATGAGACTAAAATTGCAGCCATGGTCACAAAGGGAAAAGAATCCATAGCAAGTACTAGTTCCTCAAATTGTCACAATAACACTCCAAATGAAGAAACAAGAATAGAGTTGTTTCATGTAAGAGTGATCTCAAAACATACAAAAATTGACACACTATTTGATAGTGGGTCTCAAGCGAACTTAATCTCTGAAGACTCAGTCAAGAAGTTGAATCTTGAAACCTTACCTCATCATAAGCCATACCCATTGGGTTGGATAACCAAAGATACAAATTTACAGATCACAAGAAAATGCATTTTCCGGTTTGCAATTACCGCAAACTTTATTGATGAAGTTGAGTTAGATGTTGTACTGCTTGGCATATCTGGAATTGTTTTGGGTATCCCATATCTCTATGACAGGAAAGCAGTCTTCTATCGCCATGAGAACAAGTACCACTTGTTCAAAGATGGGGTGGAATACACTGTGAGAGCTCATCGCAAAAAGCTAAACCTCTCTTTGGTTAATGCTAGGCAAATCAAGAGACTAGTAAACTCAAGCAAAAACTTTGTGCTTCTTATGATCACACAAAAGAATGATAAGGATTTTGAATCTTTTGAAGGTTGTGATGATAGATAAAAATCTGATTTGTTTGATGTGGTAAGTCAGCATGGTGAAATGTTTCAAGAGCCAAAGGGGTTACCTCCCAAGAGGGGAATCCAACATGAGAAACAGCTGCAGTAGGATGTTCCACTCCCTAACATTGGCATGTATCGCATGTTGATAATGGAAAGTGTAGACATTAAGAAGCAAATCCAAGAATTGTTGAATAAAGTTATCATTCGTCCATCTACCTCACCATGTGGTTCACCAATTATATTGGTACCCAAGAAGGATGGAACATGGCGCATGTTTGTGGATTTCCGTGCACTCAACAAAATCACGATAAAGAATCGTTATCCACTCCCAAGGATTGATGACTTGCTTGATCAAATGAGGTACGCAAAGTATTTCACTAAGTTAGATTTAAGAAGTAATTATCATCAAGTCAGAATAGTTGAAGAGGACATATGGAAGACCGCATTTAAAACTAAACAAGGATTGTTTGAGTGGCTTGTTATGCTTTTTGGTCTTTGCAATGCTCCAACTACTTTCATGAGAGTTATGAATGATGTATTAAGACCATTTCTACATGAGTTTTTCATTGTCTACTTAGATGATATTTTGATATTTAGAAAATCACGAAGAGAACATGTCATGCATGTGAACAAGGTGCTTGATGTCTTGAGAAAAGAACAATTGTTTTTGAACATGTCGAAATGTGAATTTGGAAAAACTTCTTTAGTGTATTTGGGACATATTGTTGGAGGAGGTGAGCTAAAGATAGACCCCTCTAAAGTTGAGGTCATTGTGAATTGGCCTACACCCAAGTCAGTCACGGAGGTAAGAAGTTTTCTAGGAGCAACACAGTATTGGAGGAATTCCATTGCTATTTTTTCCTCTATTGCAGATCCGTTACATGCATTGACAAGTGTTAAGAAAGTTTTCAAGTGGGGAGGCAATCAACAAAAAGCATTTGATGCTTTGAAGAAGAAGATCAGTTCAGCCCTAATATTAGCATTACCGGACTTGAGATAGCCCTTTGAGATACAGAGAGATGCAAGTGGCTATGCCATGGGCGCAGTCCTCTTACAACATCGTAAGCCTATTTCATTCCATTCAAAAATGTTTAATGGTGCAGTGATAAATTATCCTACATATGACAAGGAGCTATATGCGTTGGTACAAAGTGTGAAGAAATGGAAACATTATTTGATGGGAAAGGAAACCATCATTCACACCGATCACCAACCATTGCAATACTTGAAATCGCAAACCAAATTGCAGCAGTCAAGGCACTTTCGATGGATGGGATTCTTGCAGCAATTCCACTTGGTCATTAGGTATAAGAAAGGTATATACAACAAGGTTGTTGATATGCTTTCTAGGCCTATTATTAATGCAGCTACTTTACTCAAGAATACTTATATTTTACATGAAAGTTACATTGAACAATATGCTTTTTACAATGGACACTAAGTTGAAGAAGAGTACAACCTTTCATCCGCAAATAGATGGTCAAACTGAGGTGGTTAATAGAACAGTCATTCATCTTCTTAGAGGATGTTGCAGCAAACATCCTAAGTTGTGGAATGAACAGTTGCATTACATTCAGCATGCTTACAACCGTGCAAAATATTCTTCTACTCAAACATCGCCATTTGAAGCATGTCTTGGTTACTTTCCAAAGTCGCCATTGGATTTCATCTTTGGGAAAGATGTAGCAATCGATGGACATAGCGACATAGATAAAGCAAAGAAATTCATTGAGCAAACTGAGTTGATTCATCAAACAGTGCAAGAGAAACTAGAGAAAATTCAAGGCAAGCACAAGGCGAGGCATGACAAACATCGAGTGGATCATAAGTTTCAAGTTGGTGATGAAGTTTGGCTTCACATTAGCAAGGAAAGGCTTCAAGGAGAAGGTAAAAAGTTGAAACCAATCCGTTATGGTCCTTTCAAAATTCTGGAAAAGATTGGTAACAATGCCTTCAAGCTTGATTTTCTTTCATACATGCAAATTTATTCAGTTGTTAATGTTGAAAATTTGAGATTGTATGAGCCTCCTTTGATTGAAGATCAAAGAGAGAATGTTCAGCTACCATCTATTGAAGATTTTTCTCCAGATTGCTTTGTTGAGCTACAGCAAGGCACCATACTTGACAGGAGGACAAGGACATCGACAAGAGGAAGCGTCGACTATCTTCAAGTGGGGCTTAAAGGAACAAATATGTCAAAGGCCATATGGATTGAAATTCGGAAGGTGAGGGAACTGTACCCTCACCTGTTCAGCAACTGAATATGATCTTTTGGGGTCCAAAAGCTTCCAGTGGGGAGGAATGATCAGTGGCTCAGTTTTATGCTCAAAAATTAAAGTTCTCAGATTGGCTCGGAACTTGAACGATCGCGTAATGCTCGCCGTTCTGAATCCGGCGCACTTCGTTTCACGAAAAATGGTCTTTGCATGCTCCCGGAAACGAGTTCTGTCCGCTTTGCTAAACAGGGAAAATTTAAAAAAAAATGACAGTCAAATGCCCAGGCAGCAGTCCGTACTGCTGACATGGCATGCTAACTGTGCAAGGTCATTTGTTTGGCATTTTCTCTGGTGAATGGTGATCTTCCAAGTGGTAGCATGGCACTGGTCCGAATTGGGGTGACGTGGTGAAGTTTTATTGGTGCATTTTTGGGCCAACCGGGTGAGGACACATGGTGCAGCTTGGGGCTGCCACGTGCCCCCCCGCCGTGTTTGTATGGCGGTGAAAAAATTTTGTTCTAAGTTTGGGTGGAGGCGTCGGGGTTCGATCGCGCGACCTCCCACCACACAGCACCATGCCCTACCAGCCCACCTACACAATGGATCTTAACAATCATAGGAGTCGACATATATTTGAATTAGCCTTTGTATTACAGCAGGGGAAGGCGGGGGCCAGCCCCCAGTCCATAGAACCAATATATATAACCGTCGGCGAAGCTCCAGAACTAAGCGGAGAATTAAAGACTTAAACCACAATTTGTTAACCTTAAACCGGTTTAACTTGCGCCTAATCTAGGTTTAGTGCGGATTAGTTTAAAGAGCGTGTTTAGCACTAAACTCCCACTTAATATTACTTGCGGTCCGTTGCGGATTATCTTGGCAGACCCCCAGATTCGGCGAAAAATGCTAGTTTTAGTTGCAATTAGCTAGTTTAGGGCATGAAATAGTGGGAAAAAATATAATGGTCATAAATTTTTAAGTTTTCGACCAATTCAAGCTCAAAAAGCGGCTAGTTGACCATTTTGAGCTATTCTGGACTCACTAGAGCAGGTTACAGGTGCAAAAGAGCATTGTAAACAGGTCAATTTGACAATTTGAGCATAATATAGAGGCCCAAGCCATAGAAGTTGGACCAAGGAAATGTAGCCCAGGAGGGATGAACTCATTCATCAAATACCTGTGTAAATGTTATGTATAGTGATGTTCTGTACTTTATTTGTCGTTGTTTAGCTCTTGTTTTTATGTTAAATTGTTCTCTAAATTGACATGAAAACACTCATGAGACTTGATAATTTGTAAGAAAACTTGAACCCTTAAGCACACATAAGACATTGAATTCATAATCTGAAAGAGTAATTAGCACAACAACACTAACATACTCCATTCAGATCACTTCAGGATGCCTCAAAACTATTTCAACACTAGGTTTCTTCTTGGTTTTTCAGAATGTCTTGCAGGTACTTTTCAAGGTTTAGAAATATTGTCTTAACTTGTTGAAATAGACTTTACATACTCTTCTCCAAATAGTCTTCTAAAAATTGTGCATGACTCCCCATAAATGTGTCGTAGAGGATTGGTGATTAGGATTTGCTTAGACATTAGATTTCTCACACGCATAGATACTTGTTATTTGAACGCTGCAAGTATATTGTTGTGGGGTTACTACCCTAGGCACACATCTTCAAAACATTAGTCTCCTCGTCAAGTGTTTAAGCTCCTCAAAACCGCAGATAATTTCTAAGATATATTGTTGTTGAGATTTTGAGGTAGCATCGGGTGTGCTCTAGCCCTGAAATTTTGTGGAGGGGCTAAGACACACAAGACCTCCAAAACCAAGAAAGTGTTTGGAGAAATTTCATCTGGTGTATGAGATATTAAAATAATTAATTTTTTTAATGAGGACCCTAAGTCTAACTTAGGGAATTAGAAAAATTAAAGTGAATTAATTAAACACATGTGATGAAATGTTCTAAGTGACGTGGATCAAGTAGTCTTTTAATCTAAGCCATCAATAAGAGATTAAATAACGGTCGTTGCTGTGTCAACGAGAAAAGTATAAAGGAAAGGCTTGGGGTCAGTTGGAGGCACACACAGAGAGTCTAAGAGATCGAATTCTTCTGACAGAGCAGTGCTTGGACGAAGATAAGATCTAAGTGACTCAGAGTTGCAGCAAGGGGCAGATGCAATGATTGGTCAGGAGGGCCAAGAGTACAGTGCAAAGTAAGGGCAGCAGAGATGCAGTGGAGGCAGCGCAGCCATCAGAGGGAGTTACGCAGTCCCTCAGGAAGGTGATGCAGGCCCACGCAGGGCCCACGCAGCATCTGCAGGAGAAAAGTCCAAAATTCATCGGAAGAAGGGTTTCTGAGCCAGGAGGGCTGAAACCGAGATCTGGTAAAGGCAGATTCACAAGAGTTAGGGTGACGCAGTTCTTCAGCCAGGCTTACACAGTTGTCGTGCAGAGGCTACGCAGAGCCATCTAGGGTTTCACTAGTTGCTCATCCGGATCAGCCGGGACTTGCGAGAGTGAGGTATATCTCACATTTTCTCCGATTGCCGAGGTTTTCTCTGTTGGGTTTGTCGAGTTTATGGCACCCTAGATGTACTCAGAAACTGTTGCTTGATAATAATAAACCCTCATATCTGTTGCTTTGATTTTCCCGCATTGGGTTTTTCCGAGGACATTTGTCTGAAAAATCCGTGTCACTTTGTCATGAGAGTGTACTATTCAGTAAATGATTTGTATGTGTAGGTTGTTAATTGTATTTACTTCGATGTTAATTCTGAATATTCAGATTAATAACTTGTATGTTTAATCAAGTAGGAGAAGTAAATCGAGATTTAACAGTAGGATTTCTTAGTTAAGAAATTTTCACATGGTATCAGGGCATTGCAAATGAAGCTGAAAGAAATTTTTCTTGCCGCGCGTAGATTCGGAGAGGGCAAGACAAAGATCGCAGGACGCAAGCCCCGCGCAGCTACGTGGCTATGCAGTCCCATCTAAGTGACGCAGAGACAGCACAGTGCCTTCCAGAGGAACGCAAAAGTAGCCTGCGCTGAGCCAATCTGCTCATGCACAGGCCAGCCAAAGGGACGCAGTCCATATTTTTTGTTGATGTGAAGTATTGCTGAGATCCGAAAGCAAGGCTTCAGATCTTCAGCAGTTGCTGGTGCAGTGGAGATTCTGACGGTGCAAAATCGTGCCTAGCTGAGTTGACAAAGAGCGGGAGGAGGATAGTTACTCAACAGATCTGCACCAAATAGATCTGAGATTCAATCAGGAGGGTGTGCACCGAAAACTCTGCGGGTGCTGTAGAAATTTCTAAATCTTATATCTTATGCAGAAATTATTACTGTTACTCCGGTTAAGCTCCTCCTAATTAGATAAGTTACTAATTGAATAAATTCAAGTTAACATCGAAGAAAAACACATAACAGATCTCTACCAATCCAGATCTAGAATAAGCACATGCACACATTGACAAAGTGACACAGTTATTTCTGGACAAATAGTCCCCGGAAAAACCCAATGTGGGAAAACCGGTCTCTGGCTGCTGGAGGGTCTTATTATTAAGAATATTTCTGAATACACAAATCTGGGTTCCAGATTTGGAAATCCCGACAAAGAAAATACTAGATTTACAGCTCACTGGCTAATCTAGGGCCAAAATAATGACTAATACACACCCTCAAACGAGATTTACAGAACTCAACCAAGATTAGGGCCTAGAAACCCCAGCGCTGTCCCTAAAATGCTCTGTGTCAGCCTTGGAAGTCCTCCAAACCCTTAGCGCTGCTTCGGAAGGGACTGCATTACCCCAGACTGGGTGACGCAGTCACTACGCTACCCCTGAAGGGTCTCAGCGTAACCCCTAAGGGTTTCCTGTTGAAAATCACGCTGTCCTTGGAGAGACTGCACTGTCCTTGCTGCTGCTGCTACTGCCTTCCTCTGCGTTGTCCTTGAGATGATCTCTGCCTCTTGTGTATTCTAAACCCCAGGATCAAATCATCCCCTTGGTCTAAATTCCCCTCTCTGCAGCTGAAACACTTCTGAGTATTCTTAGCAAAACTTGCCCTAGAATCTCAGCGTAGCTTCAATGCTCTATCTCTATGTCGCTTTACAAATGACCCCAAGCCTTTCCTTTATACTTTTCTCGTTGACAAATCAACGGCCATAATCAGATCTAGAATCAGTGGCTAAGATTAAAAGAAAGCTTGATCTATGTGACTTAAGACAATTTCATCACATTTTTAATGAAATTCACTTTAATTATTTAAGTTCCCTAAGTTTTAACTTAGGAAATACACTTAAAATAATTAATTAATTTAATATCTCCTAAACCAGATGAAATTTCCCAAATCCATTTCTGGGTCTTGTAGGTCAAGTGAACTCTAGTCCCTCCACAAAGTTTGGGAGCTAGAGCACAACTAATGCTACCCCAAATACACAAAATCTCAACATGCAGTTCTTTTGGCCAAGGATTTCCGGGAGGGAAATCAATTGTCGAAGGGAGTAGCTAGTATAGAGGGTTTATAATCGCCAAGAAACCCAGATCCAGTATTTCTATTGAGTGTTGTAGCAAAAAGAGGGAGAAGAGTATATGTTCTGACAGATTTGAGCTAGATGGCTTCTCATGGACTGAGAGATCAAGACAAGTTGGATGACATGTCCAACTTCGTTATCTGGAGGGCTAGGATCCTAACAGTCCTGGATGAGTATGACATCAAGGACCATGCTGAGAATGTCCTAGCTATGCCTGCCGATCCAGATCCACTAAAGAAATTGAAGGAAAATCAAGTGCGAGCTAAGCGTTTGATCATGGATGGAGTCAAAGATCACGTCGTGCCACATATTACTGGGAAGAACACGGCAAATGAGATGTGGACTTCTTTGGAGACGATGTATCAGGGAGGCTCTGTCCAAAAGAATATGCTTCTAGAGAATCAGATGCAGTTATTCCAGATGCAGAAGGGTGAGGAGATAGATCCCTTCCTCTTCAGACTCTAGGATATCCGAGATCAACTGATTGCCATGGGTGCGACTCCAGATGAAGGGCTCTTGGTAAGGACTGCCCTGAATGCAGTCACCGAGGAATGGGAAACGTTTGTCCAGACCATATTGGGCAAGACAGCGTTACCATCCTGGGCTGACATGTGGGCAATCCTCCGTCAGGAGGAAATTAGGAGATTTACCAAGAGGCAAAGCAGCGGCAGCGGAACAGTCAAAGTGAAGAAAGAAGAGGAAGAGGATGCAACCCTTGCATCAAAGGAATGAAGGTAGCAGGGGAAGAAGAAGAGGGACCTATCCAAGGTCCGGTGCTTTAATTGTGGCAAACTTGGACACTTTGCCAGCACTTGTCCTAAGAAGAAGGACAAAGGATCTTTTGAATCCAAGGCAGCAACAGCAAAGGACGATGGGAGTGATGATGACGTAGCCATAAGTGCTGATGAGCCACATAAGTGGGGCAATATGGATCTGTAGAGCAGCTACAGATGAAAATGGCAGGATCCTTGAGCAATTCCAACTCTTGGATCACATACGAGCTACGGGAGCCTTAAGATGGTAGCGGGACAAGGGGAGCAGTGGGTGCAAAAGATCACAGTGAAGCATAGGGCAGAGTTGAGACGTTGTAGAGGGAGCAACGCAGTGCCGAGGCAACAGTAGTGTAGAGGCAGCAACACAGAGGCTGATGGGACTTCAACAGCAGAGAGAGGCAGTGCTTACGCAATGCAGAGCTGCAGCAGTGCATTGGCTTCAGGAGGACAACGCAGAGCAGCAACCAAGGGAGCTTCAATGATGAGATGCAGCCCAACTTGTCTATCAATGATCGGGCAGGGGCCTTCAGTTGCTTACTTCTCAGCAACTGAGTTGTAGTGCAACAGTTAGTAGTTGCAGTGCTATGGGCAGCATGATGCAGCAATTTGAGAGGGAGCTGCAGTACAAATGTAGCAGTGTCAGTGGCAGTGAAATGGACAACAGTATAGAAAGCAGCAGCGCAGTAGATGGGGGGCAACAGGCCAAGCATCATTAGCACAGAGACCGATGCCGAGATCTTGCGATATATGGTGTGGATTTATTGCTAGAGCACACTCTGTGCTAAGAGGGAGTGTTGAGATTTTGAGGTAGCGTCGCGTGTGCTCTAGCCCTGAAATTTTGTGGAGGGGTAAGACAAACAAGACCTCCAAAACCCAGAAAGCGTTTGGAGAAATTTCATTTGGTGTGTGAGATATTAAAATAATTATTTTTTTTAATGAGGACCCTAAGTCTAACTTAGGGAATTAGAAATTAAAGTGAATTAATTAAACACATGTGATGAAATGTTCTAAGTGATGCGGATCAAGCAGTTTTTTAATCTAAGCCGTCGATAAGAGATTAAATCACGGTCGTTGATCTGTCAATGAGAAAAGTATAAAGAAAAGGCTTGGGGTCATTGGGAGACACACACACAGAGTCTAAGAGATCGAATTCTTCTGATGGAGCAGTGCTCGAACAAAGATCAAATCTGAGTGACTTAGAGTTGCAGTGAGGGGTAGATGCAGTGATTGGTCAGGAGGGCCAAGAGTATAGTGCAGAGTAAGGGCAACAAAGACGCAGTGGAGGCAGCGCAACCATCAGAGGGAGATACGCAGTCCCTCAAGAGGGTGATGCGGTCCCACGCAGAGGAAACACAACATCTCCAGGAGAAAAGTCCGAAATTCATTGGAAGAAGGGTTTCTGAGCCAGGAGGGCTAAAACCGAGAACCGAGAGAGGCAGATTCACGCAGAGTTAGGGTGATGCAGTTCTTCAGCCAAGCTTACATAGAGGCTGCACAGAGCCAGCTGGGATTTCACCAATTGCTCATCCAAATCAGCCGGGACTTGCGAGAGTGAGGTATATCTCACATTTTCTCTGATTGCCAAGGTTTTCTCTGATGGGTTTGCCGAGTTTATGGCACCCTAGATGTACTCAGAAAATGTTGCTTAATAATAATAAACCCTCATATTTGCTGCATCGGTTTTCTCGCATTGGGTTTTTCCGGGGACATTTGTCTAAAAAAACTGTGTCACTTTGTCATGAGAGCGTGCTATTCAGTAAATGATCTGTATGTGTAGGTTGTTAATTGTATTTACTTCGATGTTAATTCTGAATATTCAGATTAATAACTTGTATGTTTAATCAAGTAGGAGAAGTAAATTGAGATTTAACAGTAGGATTTCTTAGTTAAGAAATTTTCACAATTGCCTTGCATCTTGTGTCCTTCAATTATAAGCCATGACAAAATTCTACAACAAGTGAGTGGTCTATCAATACAGATCACCAATCTGTAAATTTAAATGTGTGCCATTCTAAGGAGACGAAATACTACAAAGCCAAAGAGATTTATCTTCAGTGTGACCTTCAGAAAAAAAACCCAACAACTCCTTTCAAACTGTTGTACGTTGCAAAATCCAAGAACACAGGAGTAAAGCCACTCAAGAATAAACTGCAGATAGTATGTTATAGAAGGGCCACAGACATTTGATTTTTCATGGAAGAAATACCACTCTATAGTGCTTAGACTTCCTGCAAAAGGAACTTGAAATAACAAATCCCATTTAGACTATACCCAAGCAAACATCCCTTCAACAAAACTTCTTCATATCATGCCCTTTTGTTTCTCCACAAGATCGCATATAATTTCAGAGCTTGCTTCATGTCCAGGAGAGCTAGTGAGTTGATCCAAAATCCATGAGTCCTTGCAAAAATAATTCGGAACCCTTGATCCCAAAACAATCCAATACCCTTCAAGACTTTTGAGATCTTGCCCTCTTGTTCTATGTTCCACAGACCAAAATAGAATCTCAAAGCTCAATAGATATGTGTTCAGTGCATACTTAGGAGGGTTGATCGAATGCCTATTTTGTTAGAAACTCATAAAGGCAGAAAAAATTTCTTACCTAGATAATTACTTGTGATATATTTGAATACTTATTAGCAACTTTCATGTCTTCTTCTATCTTCTTATCCTCAAGAAACTATTACAACCAAATGCATGAAGATCAAAACAACAAGTGACATAATATGTAGGCTCTCAGCCAGGGCAAAACCCCTCTTCTAAGGGAAAACCCAAAAATTCTCTTCTCTTCCTTTAGAACCAAATAAAATGAGACAACCAAGACCCTTTGACCAAGACAAAGACTTTCTCCAATCCACCAAGACAGCCTCCCAAGATAGTCCTTCCAATCAACTTCTAATCAACAATGGTCAGCCTTCTCAATACTACAACAATCACAAATTTCGGCCCTCCTGCAACACAATTTCAACTTTGCTGCAGACCTGCAATTTTGGCCCCTTACTGCAACCCAAAAACTCGCATGTGTGACAAAAATGAGAGAATTTTGGTTTCCTTTTTGGTAGAGAAATGTTCCTTGTTTGCTATGATTCTTCTCTCCTTCTAGGTATTTCGCACTTCTTTCTTCCTCTTGCAATTGTCGATCAAAACTTGCTTGGTAAGTGGTCAAATGAGGTTAAGTTGCACTTCTATATATAGCTTTTTGTGTGGTCGAATCCCTTAATGAAGCGACTTGTCTTCTCTTGAGGTCGACTTGGTGGAGGGACAAATGACACTTTTTACATAAAAATAATTTTTTTCTTTGATACAATAAGCCCAATAAGGGTCTAGGACAAGATGATATGGACAATGACTAATGACATAAACCCTAGAAGCACACAATAGGTGCTTTGACCTAGAAACAAAGTAAATAGAGCATGAAACCCATGCTAATAAATAATTTTTCTTTTCTTTCTTTTGACAAATACATTACATCATGACTCAAATACAATAATGAAGGCCGATATTAGTTACATTTCTCAACACTCCCACTTAACTAGGGAGGTATTCATAATTGTTCAACTGGTACAAGGTTGATCTCAATTTGAAATGCTCTAAGCTAAGTAATATAACATACACAATGATAGGGAAACCACAACTGCCAAGGTGTCCAAAATAAAAGATCCAAGAGTTAATGACACTATTTCAAGGACCCATCAACTCAAGGATCCAAGTGTCATTTCCAAGATAGTAATAGAAGGATCTAAGACACTAACAAAGACTAAGGTGTCATCAAGGCAATATGTCACTATAGGTACTTGTAGAAATTTCTGAATCTTACACTTTATACAGAAATTATTACTGTTAATCTGGTTATGCTCCTCCTACTTAGACAAGTTATTAACTGAATAAATTCAAGTTAAAATCAAAGCAAAACACATAACAGATCTCTACCAATCTAGATCTATAATAAGCACAGGCACACATAAACAAAGTGACAGTTATTTCTGGACAAATAGTCCCCAGAAAAACCCAATGTGGAAAAACCGGTCTTTGGCTGCTAGAGGGTTCTATTATTAAGAATATTTATGAATACACAAATATGGGTTCCAGATCTGGAAAACCCGACAAAGAAAACACTAGATCTATAGCTCACTGGCTGATCTAGGGCTAAAATAATGACTAATCCACACCCTCAAACGGGATTTACAGAACTTAGCCAAGATTAGGGCCTAGAAACCCCAATGCTGCCCCTGAAAGCCTCTGTGTCAGCCTCTGAAGTCCTCCAAACCCTCAGTGTTGTTCCAGAAGGGACTGCGTTACCCCAGACTGGGTGACGCAGTCACTACGCTGCCCCTTAAGGGTCTTTGCGTAACTCCTGAGGGTTTCCTGTTGAAAATCACGCTGTTCTTGGAGGGATTGCATTGTCCTTGCTGCTGCCACTGCTACTGCCTTCTTCTGCACTGTCCTTGAGCTGATCGCTACCTCTTGTGTACTTTAGACCCTGGGATCAGATCATCCCCTTGGTCTAAATTCCCCTCTCTGCAACTGAAACACTTCTGAGTATTCTTAGCAAACCTTGCCCTAGAATCTCAACTTAGCTTCAGTGCTCTGCCTCTGTGTCTTTACAAATGACCCTAAGCCTTTCCTTTATACTTTTCTCGTTGACAAATCAACGACCATGATCAGATTTTGAATCAATGGCTAAGATTAAAAGAAAGCTTCATCCGTGTGACTTAAGACAATTTCATCACATGTTTAATTAAATTCACTTTAATTATTTAAGTTCCCTAAGTTTTAACTTAGGAAATACACTTAAAATAATTAATTAATTTAATATCTCCTAAACCAGATGAAATTTCCCAAATCCGTTTCTAGGTCTTGTAGATCAAGTGTACTCTAGTCCCTCCACAAAATTTGGGAGCTAGAGCACAGCTGATGCTACCCCAAATACACAAAATCTCAACACTCCCTCTTAGCATCAACATGATTTTGGGTACTGGTTCTGTGCTGTTGAAGCTTGGCTCCCTGCCACTCAACTCTGCACTGCTGTTGCCATTCTGTACTGCTGCCCATGACTCTGCCACTGCCACTGCAAATTTTGTACTACAGTTCTCTCTCAATATGTTGCATCTGTGCTGCTCATAGCACTACCACTGTTGATTTGTTACACTGCAACTTCAGTTGTTGAGAGAAACAACTGAATCTCCTACCCAATCTTTGTCAAACAAGTCAGATGGCTTGCATCCTCATCACTGAAGCTCCATAGGCTACAGATTTTTGTTGGCATCTAAAGAACGATGCACAACTACAGCTCTGCCTACGTAATCAGGCTCCCTCTACACTATTGAAGTCACATCAGCCCCTTGTGCTGAAATCTATCACGCTATTGCTGCATTGCGCTGTTCCTCGGAAGCCTTCTGCGCTGTTGTAGCTCTGCTCTGCGCTATTGAAGTCACATCAGCCTCTGTGCTGCTACTGCTTCTACACTGATGTTGCCTTGCTCTGCGCTGCCCTTTCCAGTCTTCAGATCTGCCTCTACCTCATCTCTGATCTATGCACCCACTGCTCCACTTGTCCCGCTACTGTCTTAAGGCTGTCGTAGCTCGCATGTGATCCAAGAGATGAGTTGCTCAAGGATCTCGCCTATCTTCCATGAATCTCCTCTACATTTCTATGTTACCCCACCTCCGTGGTTCATGACCACTCATGGCTGCATCATCTTCTGTCCCATCATCTGCCACAGTTGCTTTGGAAGAAGATGCTTCCTTGTTCTTTTTCTTCTGAGGACAATGGCTGGCAAAACGTCCCATTTCACCACACTGGAAGCACTTGATCTTTGAAAGATCCTTCTTCTTCTTTGGCTGCTTCTTTGATGCCAAGGCTGCATCTTTCTCATCTTCCTTCTTCACTTTGCTCAATCTTGGGCTGTGCTGCCTCTTGGTGAACCTGTGGAGTTCTTCTTGACGCAGAATTGACCACAAGTTGTCCCAATTTGGGAGGTCCGCTTTGCCCAAGATACTTTGGACAAAGGTTTCCCACTCATCCGTGACTGCAGTGAGGGCAGTCCTGACTATCACAGCATCATCCACCGTTGCACCCATTGCAGTCAGCTGATCTCTGATTGACTGCAGTTTGAAGAGGAAGTGCTCCATGTCTTCTCCCTTGGTCATCATGAATGACCTCATTTGGGTCTCCAACAACATTTTTCTTTGGACAGACTTTCCCTCATATAGGGAAGTCAAGGCCTTCCACATCTCGTTAGCTGTCTTCTTCTCAGCTATGTGTGGTACAATATGGACCTTGATACTATCCATAATCAACCGCTTGACATGCCCAACAGCTTCCTTATGCTTCTGAAGGATATCCGCATCTGTCAGTGTGGCCAGAGTCTGCTCTGCATGGTCTCTTAGATTATATGCCTCAAGGACAATTAGGATCCTTGCCTTCCAAACTGAAAATTTGGAGAGCCCGTCCAACCTATCCTGATCACGCAGTCCATGAGGAGCCATCTGCTCAGAATGTGTCGGAACTTCCTTTTCTCTTTGCTAGAGAAATGGATCTAAGGCCCTTGGTGAAAGAGGTGCCTTCTGCTCCCTCTGACAACGGATTTCCCTCCTTGGAAATCTACCAAATCAACTATGATTCAGCTTCTTCTTTGATCCTCTGATCAAACTGCAAGTTTCCTTTGGCAAGAAACTCTCTGAGAAGCTGATCTCCTCCCGCTCTTTGTCACTTGTGCTAAGGCTAAAAATCTAAAAACTTCAGAATTTTAACCCCACTAGCTCTTCTGATTTTCTGCAGCTTTTCTGCAGTCTTTTCTGGATCTGACAGATTCAGATCTGAATCACGCTGGCTGGTTTCAGAGCAAATTGAACGTTGTTTCTGAGCTGCCTCTATGCAGTAATTGCGTGGGCTTGCTAGGACACAGCGTTGGACAGCGTCACCCTTCCCTTTGCGTGAATCTTCCTCTGAAAACTGCGCTGTCCCTTCAGATCTGCGTTTCTGCTGCTTTTCCAACTGCTTCCTGCAGTTAGAACCTTCAGTCTCTTCTGCTAGTGTTCCTCCTAGATCTGCAATTGCTTTGATACTATGTAGAAATTTTTGAATGTTACACTTTATACAGAAATTATTACTGTTAATACGGTTATGCTCCTCCTACTTAGATAAGTTATTAACTGAATAAATTCAAGTTAAAATCGAAGCAAAACACATAACAGATCTCTACCAATCCAGATCTAGAATAAGCACATGCACACATAGACAAAGTGACACATTTATTTATGGACAAATAGTCCCTGGAAAAACACAATGCAGGAAAACCAGTCTCTGGCTACTGGAGGGTTCTATTATTAAGAATATTTCTGAATACACAAATCTGGGTTCCAGATCTGGAAAACTCGACAGAGAAAACACTAGATCTACAGCTCACTAGTTGATCTAGGGTTAAAATAATGACTGATCCACACCCTCAAACGAGATTTACAGAACTCAGCCAAGATTAGGGCCTAGAAACCCCAGCACTGCCCTTGAAAGCCTTTGCATCAGCCTCTAAAGTCCTCCAAACCCTCAGCGCTGCTTCGGAAGGGACTGCGTTACCCCAGACTGGGTGACATAGTCACTACGCTACCCCTGAAGGGTTTCTGCGTAACCCCTGAGGGTTTCCTACTGAAAATCACGTTGTCCTTGGAGGGACTATGTTGTCCTTGTTGCTGCTGCTGCTGCCTGCTTTTGCACTGTCCTTGAGCTGATCTCTGCCTCTTGTGTACTCTAGACCCTGGGATCAGATCATCCCCTTGGTCTAAATTCCCCTCTCTGCAGTTGAAAACCTTCCGAGTATTCTTACCAAACCCTGCCCTAGAATTTCAGTTTAGCTTGAGTGCTCTGCCTCTGTGTGTCTTTACAAATGACCCCAAGCCTTTCCTTTATAATTTTCTCGTTGACAAATCAACGGCCATGATCATATCTTGAATCAATGGCTAAGATTAAAAGAAAGCTTGAACCGTGTGACTTAAGATAATTTCATCACATGTTTAATTAAATTCACTTTAATTATTTAAGTTCCCTAAGTTTTAACTTAGGAAATACACTTAAAATAATTAATTAATTTAATATCTCCTAAACCAGATGAAATTTCCCAAATCCATTTCTGGATCTTGTAGATCCAGTGTACTCTAGTCCCTCCACAAAATTTGGAAGCTAGAGCACAACTGATGCTACCCCAAATACACAAAATCTCAGCAATACTCTTACAGCTCAAACTAGCAGGGGTCCTAGGAGGGGGTCCTATAGGGAAACTACTAGGTCAAGTGCAACAATGGAGTGATAGCCCACTGTCACCTCAGCTAAAGCTCCCTCCTCTTTACGAACTTTCACCGATGGGAGGAGACTCGGTATAATAGGGATCATGATCATGAATAGATCAATGATAGGATGAAAGGTGATCCTAAAATCCTATTCACAAGAGGGGCTCAAATATATGGCTTGCTTGCTTGGAAAGCAAGATGAAAGGCTGTCTAGGAAGGGCAAGGAGAATTTCAAGGGCTAGGGTTTGAGTATTTGACTTGCCAAGGAGAATCCTAGACCTTAAAATCCTTGTGGAAACTTGGTTTCTAGATGGTCTTAGAAGAATTAGCTTTGATAAGAAGCGGGACCACACGAGACCAAGCAGACCCAAAATTAGGTCAAGGGGGTGGAATTGATCAACCAAGGGTGTGCTTGACCTAATTTAGGAGGAGAAGAGGATCAAAGGAGGAATTTTCTTTTATTATGATGCAATGATCCCAATGAGGTCACTAGCCAGTGGGAAACAAAGGGAAAGAAATGGTCCCCGAGCTAGGGCTTGCTATATCTCGAGATCCCATAGCTGGATTTTCTTCAAATTTGGAGGGCCTCTAGAGAAAACCTCAACATAGTTTTGGACCACAAATCGAAGTATTTGGGTGGCTAGATTGTGAGATAAGTGATGCCCTAGGTGACCTATGTAGGCTAGGGCTAGAAAGAAAGAGAGAAGGGTGAGAAAATATGCTTTTAAGTGATCACCAACGGAGGATCAGTGCCTAATCCTTTCGTTAATATGGCGTCAAGGAGATTCAAATGTTTGGAATCAATTTACTTAGTCAAGGAGGCCTCTAAAACAATTTCGCATGGCATTAGGGCATGAGAACAATTGCTTCAAGGTCTTTATACTTCGATGTGCAATATATGATAACTTATTGAGATATAATTTCAAAAAACATCTCTAGGAATATTCACTCATTCGAACATGGCCCATCACATGATGCAACGCTATAAAATAACAAATTTCAACAATTTCGCATAAGAAAAAACAGTAAATTTCAGCCTAGTATAGTGAAAATCCCCAACAACATGCATGCGACATAAGAAAGAACAAGAATAGCATTTAAAGAGTACTTACATGTAAGAAAGAGTATATGTCAATATGGAAGCTCCAAGATAAAAAGAAAGAGATCCAAACATCAAAATTCATCCATTCATCCAAATTTTTCCTCCAAGAAGGATAGCAAAAATCTCACAAGGGAGAATGAACCAATCCAAATGATGATGAGAGAATGAATCAGCTCTCATCTATTTATAAAATCTCTAATGAGTTCAATTTAGCTAATTTGGCCTAATTGAGCCCCTAAAATAAAATAATGTGCATAATAACAATACTTTTGGTGACAAGCCCAACAAAGAGCTCAATAATACATGAATAAGCCTCTCAAAAGGGTTGAATGATCAATAAAGTGAGTTGTTGGGCCTTTGAGGCCTAATGAAGTCCAAATGGTGCTATGATGTAGAAATGGACTCCCATCATAGTGGACAAGGGGTTGGCCCCTTGTTTTCCAAGAAAGAACCTGTGGTGCTCCCAAGTGTGTGTGGGGGCACAAGGTCATCCTTATGGGTCTCCAAATGGATCGAAAGTGTCTGTAGACCATCTGTAAAGGTTGGAATGATGGCATAAGCCCTGCCTCTGCAGCAGTGAACTATCCTATGGATCTTGGGACATCTGCCAAGTGTATGGTGCATCTGTGTAGCAGGTTGGGCATGGTGAACCAGGTGCATCACCCTCATCCCAAAGGTGGGATATGAGCAATCAACGAACATTATTGGGGATCCATGAAGTAATATCGGCTATGGTGGAGGCCCATGGCTCTCAACGCTCACCCTACAAGCGCCAATGTGGCCCTCTGTAGGGCTAGGACCACATATAAGGAGACCAAACCACAAATGGGAATCCACCTGCAATCCTACATAAGATCCAATGTGTCCCCATGCCCTCCAATACAACAGATCATTAGAATAATCAAGTAAAAGAGATTATAAGTCATGGAACCAATGGGGAACTTCATGGTGGCATGCCCTTCCATAGTGGCCTTTGGTATGTATAAGTGTCTCCAAGCTCAATAGGGGGTAGGCCAAGGACCCTATTAGGTGGTTTCAACCTTTAGAGTGGGTGACATGTTCAAGGTACATCCCTCAAATGGTAGGTGGAAAATGATATAATGATGGAACGGAGTGGGGATCAGGGAAAACATCCAGACCGCATGTCAAGGAGCCAAGGTAGTTAAAATAAGGGAAGCCCACACTTGGGTATATGAGTGTAGGAGGGTGAAAATCGTGGTACATGAGTTACCCCGACGTTTGTTTTTCCACCCTTCTTCATATGCCTTTTGTATTTTATTGATTTTTCTTCATAATTGCTCAGGACTCCAGAGGATGAGAGCATGATGTGTAACATGTAGCAGTGAATACCCCCCTTGAGGTGGAGCGACTCATTGCCCACCAGGGGTTGGGACAATCATGGGTTCCTTAATGATAGAGGGGGCTCATCTGGGGCCCATAGAGACCAGGGTGATGGCCATGGATAAGGGGTAGAGCTCATGTTTGACTTTTGCCCACGTGCTAAATTTGTATGTCACGACCCTATTTTGCATTTTGTGGTACATTTCCTGTCGAGAGTGGCCAAGTTATGCTTTTTCTTTTCCTTTTAGCTGCATCAACCTCTGGGGCATCGTTCCAGGCCCAACCCAAGGTGTGGACAAGGGTAGGGGGAGGCTAACCCTATGTGGACCCGGTGGACACATGTGGACCCAGATGGGAAAAGAGATGAATGGGGCTAAAATGAGTGGATGGGGAGTAATGTGGGTGGTATCTGAAAGCGGGACCAAGTAATCAAAATCAGGGTTTCCCATGTTGTGCCAACCCAAAAGTCAAATGGTCACTAAAGGAGATCTCACGGGACTAGGATACACAGGTAACCACGAAATCAGGCAGTGGAGACAAGAATACAAGCCTAACCCACTCTTTTCGACGAATCCCCCCACCAATCCATGCCGAAAAGTGCCCATGACGAGTATGGAAAATTACTCAACTATACCAATGAAAATCCATATCTTTGGGGCCAGGAGGCCCAACTTTAAACATACATTCACGACAAGTGGTCGAGGGACCACGTCGCTGGCTCAGGTGGCGGAGAAAATGGCACATCGCGCTATCTGGTGGCTACAAGGGGCTCCTAGATACTAGCTAAGGATCATCTAGGAGAAAAAACATTCTCCAATACACACTACCCACAAGTGGCGGGTAACATCTAGCTCCAACTTGAACATGAGCTCTCGGGAAAGTGCATGAATTTACTCGGACGGGAGGTCATGAGAACACTAGCAATCTCTTGGTACCGTAGACCTATTACCTGCACATATTAAAGACCAAGCACATGAGGAAACATGTTTTTGTGGTGTCTTATGATTACCCATGCTTAGTTTTAGGCCACAAAATCAACAAAAAAGTAAAACATGCAAATTTTAATCTAAATTCAACTACTCTACCATGAGAAACATCATATGATGTTAGTTCTAATGAGAAAATCAGCATGCAATGCATCCTACTCTAACATGTATATGGTACAATTTCAAGCTAAGTGTAATCATAAAGCCAGTGCAACCAACATATAATCAAATCAATATACACATGTCTGCCTATATGATTACTTATGTAGAAAATCCCAACGTGAATGCAAGCACAATCACATGGAGGATGAAGCGCGTGGGAGGTGGGAAAATATGATTTCCATGCGAGGTAAGAAGAAGTCGTAGGAGAAGGAAAATAAGTCAATCCATAAGTGCGGGGCTTTCACTCTAAGTACACAATGGTGGAATGAATGATCACCATTAGGAACTCCCTATCACAATCACTGCTCATAATAGTATGCTTTGTAGATGTTGGAAAGGGACAATATATTGGTTTCTCAATGGAGTGATTGTATTCACAACCCTGGGGGTATGAGGGGGAAGGAGGGATGCATCTAGTGGATGGTTCTTCCTCAACATCATGCTTAGGGAGGTGAAAGGGACCATGGTCATTGTAGATCATAATAAAAGGGGTGAGGGAATCGCTTGTGGAAGAATCAAGATGAGGGGTTTGGGAATCACTTGTGGAAGACTCAAGATGATGACCGGGAGAAAAGGGCAAAGAGGAGGGTGAAATTTCAATTCAACGGGCTTTTCCTTCTCAAAATCATAATTTAAAGGCTCAAGTGATTTGAATATAGAATCACAAGGAGGATAGGTGGGAGCTTCATTGATTTCATCATTATTAGTATCAAAGATTGAATCTTTCCTAAAAGGAGAATCAATTACTTCCAATTGCCCCTCTTCATGAAAGGGAAAATAATAATTCTCCTTCCCAAGGGTATCGATAGATATCATCATACATAATGCCAGGGAGAAATGGAAGACAAGTCTCAACATCATCCTCCTTGTCGGTATCATAATTGGGAGCAAGATCAAATTGAGGACCCACAATTTCCCATTTCCCTTTTTCAATGCGAAAGTAATCTTCAATGTAAATCTTCCAAGGGGCTAATGGGATCACCTTCCCCAAGGTTCTCAAAAGGAGAGTCATCAGGAGTAATATCCTTGAGAAAGGTAAGGTCAGCCTCAACTTCACTTTCCATAGCCTTATCTTCCCCAACACGTGTCCACAAAATCATCTTTTTCATCATGTGGACTCAATGGGGACTCGTCCTTTCACTCACTATTTGGGTCCCCAAGGTCCTCTCCAACTTTTTCAGATTAATTCCACTCTTCCCTATATTCCTCGCTTTCATGATGATATTTAACACTTGAACTTTCTTCAATGTCACCTTGATCATCCAATCGATTCCCTTTGTGGGGCTTTGTGACTGATTATAATATTATTCAGTGATTAGGTCAGTCAAAATATTAAAAGCATAGGTTAGGCCAAAAAAGTTAAGAAGACGAATAGGATCCTTCTCATAGGCACACCCTATTATGTAGATTTCCTTTTGTGTTGACTTATGAAACCTGAGCATAATATCCTTATCCATATCATCTAATAAATCTTGATAAAATTCAGCGTATTTATCCATATCCCTTTGCAGTTCTTGAATATCTTGGTCATTGAGTTTTGCAAATGTAGGACCGAGTTTAATCTCTCTTTTACAATAGTCCATTTTTCATGATTTTGCATATTAGGATTAAAATTGAGTCCCCGGGGTGAATTAAAGTACCTTGATAGATGCTTGCTTCACTGTATAAGCATTAACTTTGAAGCTCAATGAAGAACTAGGGCTTCGTTCTTCCAATGGAGTCGACAATAATGATATGTCAATGTGTCGTATGGGGAACAAAACACACGTTTCATGTCCCTGAAAACGACACCAAAAATGTTACCACTCAAACTGGCAAGGGTCCCTGGAGGGGGTCCTATAGGGACACTACTAGGTCAAGGGAAACAATGGAGCGATAGCCCACTGTCACCTCAGCTAAAGTTCCCTACTCTTTACAAACTTTCATCAATGGGAGGAGACTCGGTATAATAGGGATCACGATAATTAATAGATCAATGATAGGATGAATCATGAAAGGTGATCCTAAAAGCCTATTCACAAGAGAGGCTCAAATATATAGCTCGCTTGCTTGGAAAGCAACATGAAAGGCTCTCTGAGAAGGGCTAGGAGAATTTCAAGGGCTAGGATTTGAGTATATGAATTGCCAAGGAGAATCCTAGACCTTAAAATCCTTGTGGAAACATGGTTTTTAGATGGTCTTAGAAGAATTAGCTTTGATAAGAAGCGGGACCACACGAGACCAAGCAGACCCAAAATTAGGTCAAGGGGATGGAATTGATCAACCAAGGGTGTGCTTGACCTAATTGAGATCACTAGCCAATGGGAAACCAAGGGAAATAAATGGTCCCCGAGCTAGGGCTTGATATATCTCGAAATCCCATCGTCGAATTTGCTTCAAATTTGGAGGGCCTCTAGAGAAAACGCCAGCGCAGTTGTGAACCAAAAATCGAAGTATTTGAGTGGCTAGATTGTGAGATAATTGATGCCCTAGGTGACCTATGTAGGCTAGGCCTAGAAAGAAAGAGAGAGGGTGAGAAAAATATGCTTTTGAGTGATCAACAATGGAGGATCAGTGCCTAATCCTTTGGGGAATATGGAGTCAAGGAGATTCAAATGTTTGGAATCAATTTACTTAGTCAAGGAGGCCTCTAGAACAATTTTGCATGGCATTAGGGCATGAGAACAATTGCTTCAAGGTATTTATACTTCGATGTGCACTATATGATGACTTATTGAGATATAATTTCAACAAAACATCTCTAGGAATATTCACTAATTCGTACATGGCCCATGACATGATGCAACGCTATAAAAGAACAAATTTCCATAATTTTGCATAAGAAAAGAAGTAAATTTCAGCCTAGTATAGCGAGAATCCCCAGCAACATGCATGTGACATAAGAAATAACAAGAGTAACATTTAAAGAGTACTTACATGTAAGAAAGAGTATATTCAATCATCATTATATGCCAATATTGAAGCTCCAAGACAAAAAGAAAGAGATCCAAACATCAAAATTCATCCATTCATCCAAATTTTTCCTCCAAAAAGGATAGCGAAAATCTCACAAGAGAGAATGACCCAATCCAAGTGTTGATGAGAGAATGAATCACCTCTCATCTATTTATACAATCTCTGATGAGTTCAATTTAGCTAATTTGGCCTAATTGAGCCCCTAAAATAAAATAATGTGCATAACAACAATACTTTTGGTGACAAGTCCACCAAAAAAGCTCAATACTACATGAATAAGCCTCTCAAGAGGGTCGAATGATCAATAAAGTGAGTCGTTGGGCCTTTGAGGAGGCATAATGAAGTCAAATGGTGCCATAATGTAGAAATGGACTCCCATGATAGTTGATAAGGGGTTGATCCCTTGTTATCCAAGCAAGAACTTGTGGTGCTCCCAAGTGGGTGTGGGGGCACAAGGTCATCCTCATGGGTCTCCAAATGGACCGGAAGTGCTTGTAGACTATTTGTAAGGGTTGGAATGATGACATAAGCCCTGCCTCTGCAGCAAGGAACCATCCTCTAGATCTTGGAACATCTACCAAGTGTATGGTGCATCTGTGGAGCCGACTGGGCATGGTGAACCAGGTGCATCACCCTCATCCCAAAGGTG
Organism: Pinus albicaulis; assembly: GCA_034641835.2. Classification (NCBI taxonomy): domain Eukaryota; kingdom Viridiplantae; phylum Streptophyta; class Pinopsida; order Pinales; family Pinaceae; genus Pinus; species Pinus albicaulis. The sequence continues at coordinate 1,541,997,452 of CM076584.1, forward strand.
GAATATGAGCCATCAACTAACGTTGTTGCGGATCCATGAAGTAATCTTAGCTATGGTGGAGGCCCATGGCTCTCAACGCTCACACTACAAGTGCCAATGTGGCCCTCTGTAGGGCTAGGACCCTGTATAGGGAGACCAAGCCCCAAATGGGAATCCTCCTGCAATCCTACATAAGATCCAATGCGTCCCCATGCCCTCCAATACAACAGATCATTAGAATAATCAAGTAAAAGAGATTACAAGTCATGGAACCAATGGGGAACTTCATGGTGGCATGCCCTTCCATAGTGGCCTTTGGTATGTACAAGTGTCTCCAAGCTCAATAGGGGGTTAGCCAAGGACCCTATTAGGTGGTTTCAACCAATGTTGCAAACATCGCGATCGGGATTAAATCGGCGAGGGGAAAAAATCGGAAAAAATCGTAAAAATCGGGAAAAAATCAGCACATACAAAAATATTCATTTGTTTTCAATTTTTTTAATATCTAAAGTACCCACAACATAAAATAAATGCATTGACACATAAATATGAAAAAAAACTAATATATAAGACATGTAATATCATGTCTAGTGCTACATCACACATAATAGTGAATCATGTCCTGAATACTAAGTCCTGAGTCTCAACTCAACCTCAAAATATCAACAAAAAATATAATAATGTATCTCATATCATGAGTCATAATGTTATATACAAAGGAATGCACCAAATAAACTATACTATTGATTTTCTTTGCCCCTCTTGCGAGAAAATATAACAGCTTTCCCTCTAGACGAAGAAGCTGGCGGGGCTGGCAATGAACTCTGTTGTGCTCCAGATCCTGAAGCACCGGGGGCTAAAGGAGGCAGACCGCGTCCTCTACCGGTAGCAGGGGTAGGTGGTGTCACCTCCTCCTCTTGTTGTTGCTCCTCCTCCTCCTCCTCATGAAACTCATCATTGATTCATCGCTACTAGAAATGGGATCATCAACAAGAGATACATAAACATCATCTAGCTCAAAGTCTTCAAACTTGGATTGCTCAACCTTATAACATGATAGAAATTGAAAAAGTTTAACATGCCTAACCAATGATTTTGGTTTGAGTGAAGGGTTCATCTCCTCAACCTTAAAATGCGGTAGAAAAAAATTAACATGCCTAACCAGTTGTTTTCCTTTGAGTGAAGGGTACATTCTTGTTAAGGCCATGGTAGGGGAGTTCAACAATCAATACCACCAACATCAACAAAGTTCAACAATCAATGCCACCAACATCAAGGTTCTTAAAGGACTTCATACTCTTGATCAAATGTCAATCTCATACCCTTACACATAATAGAATCAAATGGAAATAATGCAAATCCCCAAACCATGAAACCCTAAAAACCATTAAGTCTGCTGAATTTTGAGTGAAATCTAAAATTCTAGTTTCTCCATATGAAATCCAATGAGGTCGAAACCACTCTTAAACATCCTGAGTCATTTCATGGTAATGTTAAAAATTTAAGAAAATATCACTTTTACTTTAAGAATTTAACATTACCATTAACTGCCAATAGGGTGTGTCAGGAAAATGAGAGGGCTGCAAAAATGACAAAAAAAAATTCGATTTTTGAACTTATAGGGTTGTTGTTTGATGGGCCCACGATTTTTACCAAAAAATCACGATTTTTTCCCGATTAGCGATTTTTTCAAAAAATCGTGCAAAACATCGCTGATTTAATCGTTTTGTCGAAAAAATCACGATTTTTTGAAAACATCGCGATTAAATCGCAATGTTTGCTTCCTTAGTTTCAACCTCTAGAGGGGGTGACATGTTCGTGGTACATCCCTCAAATGGTAGGTGGAAAATCATATAATGATGGAACGAAGAGGGGATCAAGGAAAACATCCAGACCACATGTCAAGGAACCAAGGTAACTAAAATAAGGGAAGCCCACACCTGGGTATATGAATGTAGGAGGGAGCAAATTGTGGTAAATGAGTTACCTCGACATTTTTTTTTCCACCCTTCTTCATATGCCTTTGGCCTTTTATTGATTGTGCTTCATAACTGCTAGGGGCTCCAGGGGATGAGAGCAGAATGTGTAATATGTAGCGGTGAATACCCCCCTTGAGGTGGAGAGGATCATCTCCCACCAAGGGTTGGGACAATCACAAATTCCTTAATGATAAAGGGGGCTCATTTGGGGCCCATAGAGACCAGGGAGATGGACATGGATAAGGGGTAGAGCTCATGTTTGGCTTTTTCCCACGTGCTAAATTTGTATATCCCGACCATCATTTGCATTGTGGTACATTTCCTGTTGAGAGTGGCCAACTTATGCTTTTTTTTTTTTTTTTTAGCCGCATCAACCTCTGAGGCATCGTTCCAGCCTGACTCAAGTTGTGGACATGGGGAGGGGGAGGCTAACCCTATGTGGACCCAGTGGACACATGTGGATCCAAGTGGATAAAGAGATGAATGGGGCTAAAATGAGTGGAAGGGGAGTAATGTGGGTGGTATCAGGAAGCGATACCATGCAACCAAAATCGGAGTTTCCCATGTAGTGCCAACCCAAAAGCCAAATGGTCACTAAAGGAGATCCCACATGACTAGGATACAAGGGTAACCATGAAATCAGACAATAGAGACAAGAATACAAGCCTAACCCACTCTTTCCGCTGATTCCCCCCACCAATCCATGCCCTAAAGCGCCCATGACAAGTAAGAAAAATTACTCAACTATACCAATGAAAAGCCATTCCTTTCAGGTCAGGAGGCCCACCTTCAAACATACATTCATGACAGGTGGTCAAGGGACCACGTGGCTGGCTCAAGTGACAGAGAAAATGGCAAATCGAGCTATTTGGTGGCTATAAGGAGTTGTTGGCTTCCAGCGGAGGACCATCTAGGAGAAAATTTTCTCTTATACACACTACCCATAGGTGGTGGGTAATAGGTACCATTAGGCTATAGCGCTGGTATCAATCCAACTGGATATAGATACCATCTAGGCCTTCATGCCAAGACACCAACCCTCAGGATTCCAGGTAGCATCAAGGGAAAACACAACAACAGAGCTCCACCTAACCAAGATACCCACCCACACTAGGATTTAGACATCATCAAGGCCAAACTATAACTGAGATCTCAACATCAACCAGGCCAAGATGTCCTCCCAAGTACCATCATACGAGTAGATCACGGTACTCATCTCTCCCTGTCAACCAAATCAAAGATTTCCATCAATCCAATCATGCTCCTAAAATATACAAACTTTTCAAGGAGAGATGAACTCATCAGCTACTTGTTCATCCATTTGAACATATTGTAGCTCACAACCCCAATCACTTCCAATATATTGATTCTTATTATCAATCTGCTATCACAATCTCTGAAGTCCTCAACCATTCTGATGTTGCTTAGTTTATCGCATTATCCAAATAAATCTTCATGGAAGTTTCCTTCTTCAATTTCTTTAGTAGCACCAAACTCAGCTTCAACACTTCTTAAGACATCTGAATCTTTGTTCATAACACATTAATACTAACAATCAATAGCGCGTTAGCCATTCTTCGATCTCATTCTTTCTTTATCATGTTCTTGACTAAGGAGGATATACACTTTCCTTTATCCAAGCTCCCTTCAACTTAGGGAAATAAGTCCATCATCAACAACTATATTCTCCCAGCTACAAGGTTATTTCTTTTGCATTATCTCATCATTGGAGAACTTTAATCTTTCAAAACATCGTTCTTCATATGAAAACAAAGTCACCTTTCAATCAAAAATGTAAATTTCAATGCCATCAAGATTCTTACAACTCCCTCTTTCCATCATGCTCATTACAAGGTCATGATCAAATACGAGGCAAGCTTATAACTTTACAACCTTTTGCAAACTATGTGCCCGCAAATTTCAACAACAAGTACAACCAAGCACACAAATGTATATGTACAAGAGTATGAAATAAACTTTATCAATATAGGTTTAGCATGTTATCACAAAGAGAGCATTTAGGGTTATCAAAAATTAGATATTCAAATCATAGAACTAGTTAGCAATTAACTAGGTTTACACTTTCATGCCCTAGACTCTGACAATAACCTTTTCTAGGGTTTTGTCACAAACCCTAGATACCATCATCAAAAATTTAATATTAAACATTAGATATACAACTAACCCAAGTTAGGGTTTCAACCATACAGAAAACATATACACCTAGGGTTTCATTCCTAGGATCTTACATTAACTATTATAAGGCTTTTTGTCATAAACCCTAATTCATCAAACCCTAAAAGCTAGTGTTTCATCATATGTTCTAGATATCATCAACAAAACCTAAAAGGCTAGGGTTTTTATAGTGAACCCTAAAGGTTAGGATTTTACCAAAGTGAACAAAAGATAGATAGTACCATAAGGGTTGATTTAATCTAAAGATCAGTCACCCTAACAAATAAGAATCTTTATGATTCTATAGCAAAATCCTAAACATGGGCGAGTTAATAAAATAAAGCAGATTTCAAAATGATCATACCTTCTTATCTGCTACAAATCTTGCAATTTTACATACCTTTAGTTGCTCCTTTTACAAACCTTGTAGGGTTTCCTTATTGAAGGGTTGTCTCTACAACAAATCTTCTTTCTTATTTTGGAGTCTCCCTTTGAATCTAACCATAATCCTTACTGCAAGCATTCTTTAGAGTATACCTAAAAACTTTCCTTCCAAGGAAAACACAAGAGAAAGGATTATAAACAAGCAAAATGAAGCTAGAAATATAGAGGAAATCAACAAAGAAAAGGAAATAAAGAATAGGATACTTATCTTTTGTGAAAAAGGGGGGAAGCTTGCGAAAATTCCACAGTGGGAATCCCTACTGCAGTAATCTGATGTTATTTCTTCTACTTGTTTATTCTGATACAAGTTATTTATGGTGTTACACAGTAAACATCGAAATAAATACAACTGCAGCCTTCACAACATAAAAAAATATTGTGGAAACAAGAACTGAGCAGGAAAGAAATAAACACACATATATACACCGTTGTTTTTGAACAATGTCCACGGAAAAACCCAATGGGGGAAAACCGGTGCAGCAGCTGAGGGTTTTAATTATTATGCAGTAGTTTTTTAATACAAGTCACTAGATTCCCGGATGCGGGTGATAGGTAACGAGTTTATGTTGACAGGACAGGGGATGGGCAAGGTAGAGCGACACCTGCCCACCCAGGACGAGAACATTTACATGCTATCGCATGCCAGATCTTGGCATTTATTCAGCGTTGAGCTCAAAGGCACGGCTTCTGGGGAGATGGGAGTTCACACCATGGATTCTGCTTGGAATTTCTCCTTCGCATGCTTTGGCATGATGCATTCTGTTTCGTTCATCAATGAGGCAATTATGGGGCAGGCCTGTCGCAGCAAGTTGGGCGAGGTTAAAGAGAGGGGAGGCGAGGAGTTTTATGCCGAGGTTCAATTGCATTTGCAGCGCTCCCTCTGTCGTAAGGTCTCGCTCATTCACTCTGCTCCGTTGCACATTCACTCTGCTTATCTGGTGTTTGCTGTCGACCAACCAGTCTTTCTGTTGTCTGTTGCAAATTATCAAGTCCATGCTGCCCGGCGCTTCCTAGTCGCTGAGTCTCGTCCAGGTTTGTATGTCATTGCGCCCACGCCAGCTTCCACCATGCCACGGTTATGCCATCGCATGAGGAGCCGAAGGGGCGGCACCAGGGGCCTCCCTCCCAGGGCGTCTACCAGCCACTCGTCTGAAATGCCATAGAGTTCAAGTGGCATGAGCGTTGGTCATTATCCAAGGACCCGCAGTGGGAGAGGGAGGTCTCTTCCGACAGCTTCAGTTCCTCCGCCCAACACTGGTAGCGCGCGTTTCATCTTTGACAGTGCCCTGAACCGTCCTAGAATTTCTGTGCTTTTCTCTGTCATTTTTCAGGAGGAGGCCATGCCAGGGGTGCCCATTGTTCCACCACCTGGCCTCGACCAGCACACTGCTCCTAGTTCCCATCCTCAAAGTGGAGCTGTCAATGCGCCCTTTCATCCCCCGAATGTTCCTGATTTCAGTGTGCCTGAAGAAGTGATGGAGACTGCGGAACAGAGGCCCTCGGTTTCTGAAGAGGCCCTAGCAAGGGATATGCAAGCGTTTGGTTGGTGCCGTGTAGAGGAAGTCCCGCCTGATGAATAGTCTGTGTAATGAAAAGCTCTCCTCTTCTTTTTGGTTCATCCCTGGGTTTTTGTTTATGTTCAGATGGTTAAGGGCTAGTCCCTAGTTTGTTTATGTTCAGACGGTTTTGATTATGCTCAGATGGCTTTGGGCTCGTCCCTGGTTCATAATGCATACTCTCAGAAAGTCTATGGTGCTGCACCCCTGCGTGGGTCTTGGTTCTCTCCACCAGGCCGGTCCCCATGACAATGGACGGTCTCTTTTTCTATTTCTTCCTGATAGAACTGCCATCCCAAAGGCAGCTGGTTTTGACCTCGGTCATATTGTAATATTACACACTTGTTAATAGATCAGTTTTATTTAGAAAAAAAAAAATACAAGTCACTAGATGCCCAAACTGGCTATCCGATATAAAGATAAAACTGGACAAAAAAATAGTGAGAATATCTCATACTATCACTGGAAAACCTGGCACTCATCTAACTGGAGATAAGCCCTCTGCGTAGTCTTTGCGTCTTCCCACGCATCACTGCATCATTGCTGTTTGGATTGCGCTGCACCTCCTCCTGATCTCCCGCTCGCTGGAAACTTCAACCCTCTGGCCTCCCAGTCTCACATCCCGGCTCCCGACACTAGATCTCAATTGTTCCCCAGCAGAATTTCGGACTCCCTCTGAAGCTTTGCACTGCCTCTCTGGACTTCTCTCTGCCTTCTCTACCTTGCACTCTTCAAATCAAGAAAAACTTCCTCCAGAAAACTATCCCTGCCCCTCACTACAAGAAATCACTTCGATCTTCCTCTGGCAACTGCTGCATTGCTCTCTTGAGAATTCGATCTTTAGATCTCTCACTCGATGTATTTTCCAAATGCCCATTAAGCTCCTTCTTATAATCTCTCGTTGACATATCAACGACCAATATTAAAACATAATCAAAGGCTAAGATTAACTAGGAGTGAATCTGTGTCTTTATCTAGAATATTCACACTGGATCAAATTAATACACTTTAATTAATCACATTTCCTAAGTTTAGACTTAGGAATACATTAAAAATGATTAATTATTTTAATTAAATCCTCTCCAGGTGGAATTTCCCAAAACACTTTCTGGGTATTGTGGAATACATGTGTCTTAGCCTCTGCAAAATTTTGAGGCTAGAGCACATTTGATGCTACAAAAATCAACACTCCCTCTTAGAGAGGAATGTGCTCAAGTGTTGCAACCTCTTGAAACATCACTTTGACTTCTACACCATCCCAACTGCGTTGCTGATGTCTGGCTGTTGCTGCCCACCAACTACTATGTAGCTTTCTCAGCGCTGCGTCTGTATTGTTGTTGACTTTGTATGCTGCTTCCAACTACTGCATTTGCACTACAACTTCCTCTCATCTGTTGTTGCTGCAACTGATTAAACCAATTGTGTTCAAATTGATGCATTTGTCCACCGAGTTCTGACTACTACTAGCCTTTGCGTTGTTATTGAAGCCTATGCACTGCTGCTGACTCTACACTATGCCGACTGCACTACTGCCAACTTTTCTCTGCGCTCCTCAGATCCTAACACTGTTAACCACTACTATTGTCACTCTGGCACCTAACTGCACCATTTGTCACTAGTCCACCCTGCTACTGCTATTATGGGTTCCCGTAGCTAGGAATTGATCCAAGAGGTGGACTCCTCAAGGATCCTGCCCATCCTGTAGCTCTCTAAGGCCAAAAACATATCACCCCACCTCTCCCATGGAGGTATGTGGGCAATCATGGCAAACTCCTCCTCGATCTTTGCGATAGCAGCTTGCTGATCTTGCTCCTTCTCCTTGTCCTTCTTCTAAAGAGGACACTGAGAACTCAAGTGGCCCATCTCACCACATCAAAAACACTTGATCTTCGAAATGTCCTCCTTTCGCCTACGCTACTCTTGTTACCCCTTTGATGAGAGGGCTACATTTTCTTCTTCCTTCACTTTTTCTTTTTGTCTGCTGTTGTTGCTACCATCCAGGTTGCTCTTCACTAAATCACCCCTCATCTCTTCTTGTTGGAGATCAGCTCACATCCTCTCCCAATCCGTCAAATTTTCTCTACCCAGAATGCTCTAGACGAAAACTTGCCATTCTTCTGAGACGTTGTTCAGGGCTAATCTTAGCATCTTCGTAGCCTAAGGCACTGACCCTACAGCCACCAACTGATCTTGGACATCCCGAAGCCTCGTAAGAAAGGGTTCTATGCGCTCCCCCTTCTGCATCCTTTTGGATCTCATTTTCTCTTGCAAGTACATCTTCTGCTGCTCAGAAGATCCCTGATAGAACATGGCCAATGCATCCCACATTTCTTTGGATGTGCCTTTTCCTACTATGTGAGATACAACGTGATCTCTCACTCCATCAAGGATCAACCTCTTGGCCTTTGCCATATCCTTCTTGTAAGCTTTCAATGGATCCAGATCTACAGGGACAATTACCACATTATCGATGAAAGTTTTGAGATCATGCTCATATAGAAGAAAGGAGATCCTTGCCTTCCAAATCACATAATTGGAGCACCCTCCAATCGATCTTGATGTCACAACCCCGTTGTTGCCATCTCGCCAAACAAATGTCGAACTACCTCCTCTCGCCTCTACGCAACTGCTGACTAGCTCTACGCACTCCCTGCTGGAATAAGTAGATCTTCTCCTGGCTACTACTGCTCTACAGTGAGAAATCGACTTCCATGGCTCGGAATTCTCCGAGGAAGAAATTCCCTCAGTATGTGCTCTTCTTTTCTCTTTTGACACTTTTATGTCCTAACAAATTGCTGCAGAAAAACTACGTCCTGTGAAAATTCTACTGCAGTGTATTGGTTTATTTTCTCCTACTTGATTTATTTAATACAAGTTATTTTCAGAAATTAGATTCAGAAAAAAATAAAAATAAACACAACTACAGCCTACACATGCATATCATTTACTGAATAATACGCTCATGCAACAAAATGACACATGGATTTTTGGACATAAGTCCCCGGAAAAACACAAAGCGGGAAAATCGGTGTAGCAGATATGAGGGTTTATTATAAAGTAGTTTCAAGTACAGTAAATCTGGGTTCCAAATCTGGAAAACCCACAGAGAATAAAAGAAATCAAATCTACAGCTAACCTAAAGTTCTAGTGCCAAATATCTGACTGATCCACACCCTCAAACGGGATTTACAGAACTTAGCCCAGATCTGGCCCTAGAAACCCTCAGCGCTGCCCCTGAAGCCCCAGTGTCAGCCCTACTAGCCTCATAATGCCACTGTGCTACCTAGAGGGGGACTGCGTAACCCCTGGAAGGGTGACGCAGGTTTTACACTGGCCTAGAAGCCCTCTTGCGTAATTATGAAACCCTTTGAAGCCTCTGTGTTGTGCTGTGTAGCACCTACGCAGCACCTGTGTAGCTGCTTCTCTGTGTTGTCCTTGTTGCTGCTCCTCTGTCTCTTACTGTCTCTTGGCCTTAAAATCAGATCATTCCCTTGGCCAATACTACCCCTCGCTGCAGGAAATTCCTCTGGAAATTCTTAGCAAACCCGCCCTAGAATTCCAGATCTATTCCTCAGCTCTGCAACCATGTGTCTCCTCCAACTGACCCTCAAGCCTTTCTCTTATACTATTCGTTGAACCCTTCAACGACCGAGATTAAATCATTCATCAACGGCTGAGATTAAAAGATTGCTTGATCCATGTGACTTAAGACAATTTCAGCACATGTGTTAATTAATTCACTTTAATTATTTTATTTTCCTAAGTTTAGACTTGGGAAATCCATTAAAATAATTAATTATTTGAATAACTTGAACACCAACTGAAATTTCTCAAATCCCTTTCTGGGTTTTGGAGATCAAGTGTGTCCTAGCCCCTCCACAAAATTTCAAGGCTAGAGCCCGATGCTACACCAACTATACAAAATCTCAACACTCCCTCTTAGCACGGAGTGTGCTCTAGGAAAGTGTACTCTAGCAATGCATCCACACCATGCACTACAAGATCTTGAAGCTGGATTTTTTGCTGCTGATGCTTGGCTTGCTGCCCTCCATCCACTGCATTGTTGCTCTCTGTACTGCTACCCATGCCACTGCCACTGACACTGGCACATCTGTACTGCAACTCCCTCTCAAATTGCTGCATCATGCTGCCCATAGCATTGTCACTGCTAACTGCTGCACTGCAACTCAGTTGCTGAGAAGTAAGCAACTGAAAGAACTCTGCCCAACTGTTTGACAGATAAGTCAAGTCGCCCTCCACCACTGAAGCTCCCTGGATGTTGTTTCACGCTGTACTCCTGGAGACACTATCATGCTGCAACACTACACTACGTGAGCACAGCTTCTCTATGCTGTTGAAGTCCCATCAGCCCCTCTGCGCTGCTGCTTCCACGCTGTTGTTGCCTCTGCATTACGCTGCTCCCTTTTAAGCTCTTCAGCTCCCCCTTCCGCTTCAACATGGCTTCCTGCAACCATCTCCTGACTCATCCAGCTACCGTCTTAAGGCTCCCATAGCTCATATGTGATCCAAGAGTAGGGCTGACTCAAGGATCCCACCACTGTCTGTAGATTATGTACAGATCCATGTCACCCCACCTCTTCTCTCGAGGCACATGAGCACTCATGGTTGCATCATCATCAGAGCTATCATCCTTTGCTGTTGCAGCCTTGGAATCAGAAGAGCCTTTGTCCTTCTTCTTAGGACAACTACTGGCGAAATGTCCAAGATCACCACAGTTAAAGCATCTAACCTTGGAAAGGTCCTTCTTCTTCTACCCTTGCTGTTTCTTTTCCCTTGATGCAAGGGCTGCATCCTCCTCCTCTTCCTTGACTTTGGCCTTTCTGCTTCCTCCACTAATATTATGACGCTTGGTGACCCTCCTGATCTCCTCTTGGCGAAGGATAGCCCACATGTCAGCCCAAGATGGTAATGCTACCCTTCCCAGAATGCTTTGGAAAAATGTTTCCCAATCTTTCGAGACTGCATTCATAGCAGTCCTCACTAAGAGCCCCTTGTCCAGAGTAGCACCGATGCCAACCAGCTGATCTTTGATGGCTTGAAGTCTGAAGAGGAAAGGATCTATCTCTTCACCCTTCAGCATTTGGAACAACCGCATCTGGTTCTCAAGAAGCATTCTTCTTTCCACAGAGTCTCCTTGGTACATCGTGTCCAAGGCTACCCACAAGTCATTTGTTATTGTCTTACCAACAATATGAGGAATCACATGATCCTTGACTCCGTCTATGATCAAACGCTTTGTCCGCACTTGATTTTCTTCATACTTCTTGAGAGGATCTGCATCGGTTGGAACAACAAGAACCTTCTTTGCATGCTCTTTGAGACCATACTCATCCAGAACTGAGAGGATTCTGGCCCTCCAGATAGCATAGTGGACATGTCGTCCAATCTATCTTGATCCCTCAGTCCATATCAATCCATCTTTGCTTAGATCTAATAGAAATAGTACTTCTCCCTCTGGATCTGGGTTTCTTGGTGACTTGAAACCCTCTAGTAGTTGCTTCCGCTAAACACTGATTTCCCTCCTGGAAATCTTCCACCAAGACAGAAACGAACAGTACTCTCTGATCCTCCTGATCGAATCTCAAATCTGCTGAGTAACTGTCTTCCTCCTGCCTTTGTTGCCTTAGCTAGGTACAATTTTGCACCTGCAGAATCTCTACCCCACCAGCGCTGCTGAAGATCTGAAGCACTGCTTCCGGATCTTGACAAAATTCTTCTGCAATTGGAGAAATGATTGGACTGCGCCTTCCTGGTTGGCCCAGCGCTGCTCAGAAGTGGATTGTGTAGCCCCAGAATGGGTGACACAGTCCTTACGCTACCCTGGGAAGGGTCTGCGTAAGCCTGAAGGTCTTTTGCAACTTCAGCGCTATCTTCTGGATCTGCGTTCTCCTACTATCAAGATGCCCTTTCCGGATCTGCTGCTTCTTCTGCCACCCTGTAGAAAAATATTTCTTCAGCTGATTGCTGGAGATTCAACTTGATCTGCTATCGCTCTAATACTATGTGAAAATTCTACTGCAATGTATTGGTTTATTTTCTCCTACTTGATTTATTTAATACAAGTTATTTTCATAAATTAGATTCGAAAAATACCGAAAATAAACACAACTACAGCCTACACATGCAGATCATTTACTGAATAATACACTCATGCAACAACGTGACACATAGATTTTTGGACATATGTCCCCGAAAAAACCTAAAGCGAGAAAACCGGTGCAACAGATATCAAGGTTTATTATTAAGTAGTTCTGAGTACAGTAAATCTGGGTTCCAGATCTAGAAAACCCGACAAAGAATAAAGAAATCAAATCTGCAGCTAACCTAAATTTCTAGTGCCAAATATCTGGCTAATCCACACCCTCAAACGGGATTTACAGAACTCGGCCCAGATCTGACCCTAGAATCCCTCAGCGCTGCCCCTGAAGCCTCAGCGTCAGCCATGCTAGCCTCAAAATGACACTGCGCTGCCCAGAGGGAGACTGCGTAACCCCTGGAAGGGTGACGCAGGCCTTACGCTGGCCTAGAAGCCCTACTGCGTAATTTTGAAACCCTCTGAAGCCTTTGCACTGTCCTACGTAGCTGCTTCTCTGCGTTGTCCTTGTTGCTGCTCCTCTACCTCTTACTGACTCTTGGTCCTGGAATCAGATCATTCCCTTGGCCAATACTACCCCTTGCTGTAGGAAATTCCTCCGGAAATTCTTAGCAAACCCGCCCTAGAATTCTAGATCTATTCCTCAGCTTTGCAACTGTGTGTCTCCTCCAACTAACCCTCAAGCCTTTCTCTTATACTTTTCGTTGAACCCTTCAACGGTCGAGATTAAATCATTCATCAACGACTGAGATTAAAAGACTGCTTGATCCATGTGACTTAAGACAATTTCAGCAAATGTGTTAATTAATTCACTTTAATTATTTTATTTTCCTAAGTTTAGACTTAGGAGATCCATTAAAATAATTAATTATTTGAATAACTTGAACACCAACTGAAATTTCTCAAATCCCTTTCTAGGTTTTGGAGATCAAGTGTGTCGTAGCCCCTCCACAAAATTTCAAGGCTAGAGCACACCCGATGCTACACCAACTATAAAACAACACGTCCCAACTGAAGATCTGCTCTGCGCTGAATCTACTGCGTTGCTCCCTTTGCCTCTGACAAGATCTCGATCCGGAAAATTTACTCTCTGTCGACTCACTCAGAGAAGTAATTTTCCACGAAAATCAGCCTTCCCGGCCAATGGACTGTGCAGCCCCTCTGGGGTTCAATTTGTTGCTTACGCAGTCCTTCAAAGTCCTCCTTCTGCTCAGCGTTGGGCTCTTCCTGCTCTACTCTCCTGCTTCACATGCGCTCTGATACCATGTGAAAATTCCACAATGGGAATCCCTACTGCAGCAATCTGATGTTATTTCTTCTACTTGTTAATTTTGATACAAGTTATTTATGGTGTTACATAGTAAACATCGAAATAAATACAACTGCAGTCTTCACAACAGAAAAAAAAAATACTGCGGAAACAAGAACTGAGCAGGAAAGAAATAAACACACACATATACATCGTTGTTTTTGGACAATGTCCCTGGAAAAACCCAATTCGGGAAAATTGGTGCAACAGCTAAGGATTTTAGTTATTATGTAGTAGTTTATGAATACAAGTCACTGGATGCCCAAAATGGCTATCTGATACAGAGATAAACCTGGACAAAAAGATAGTGAGAAGATCTCACACTGTCATTGGAAAATCCAGCACTGATCTGACTGAAGATAAGCCCTCTGTGTTGTCTCTGCGTCTGCCCATGTAGTCACTGCGTCACTGCTGTTGGGACTGCATTGCACTTCCTCCCAATCTCCTGCTCGCTGGAAACTTCGACCCTCTGGTCTCCTGGTCTCACACCCCAGCTCCCAGCACTAGATCTCAACTGTTCCCCAGCAAAATTTCAGACTCCCTCTGAAACTCTGCGCTGCCACAGTGTAGCTCTACGTTGCCTCTGCATGACACTGGGCTGCCTCTATGGACTTCTCTTTGCCTTCTCTGCCTTGCACTCTCCGGATCAGGAAAAACTTCCTCCAACAAACTATCCATGCCCCTCACTACAAGAAATCACTTTTATCTTCATCAGGCTACTGTTGCACTGCTCTCTTGAGAATTCAATCTCTAGATCTCTCACTCGATGTATTTTCCAAATGCCCATCAAGATCCTTCTTATAATCTCTCGTTGACATATCAACGACGAAGATTAAAACATAATCAAAGGCTAATATTAACTGGGAGTTGATATGTGTCTTTATCTAGAAGATTCACACCCGAGCTAATTAATACACTTTAATTAATCACATTTCCTAAGTTTAGACTTAGGAATACATTAAAAATCATTAATTATTTTAATTAAATCCTTTCCACGTGGAATATCCCAAAATGATTTCTGGGTATTGTGGAATACATGTGTCTTAGCCTCTCTGCAAAATCTTGAGGCTAAAGCATATCCGATGCTACAAAAGCAACAAAGCTCCCTCTCGATCTTACATCAACTTAGTCTTGTGAGGGATTCTTTTAACTCATCAAAACAACTCAAGAAATTTCTAACAAAACATATTAAAACTATAAACCCTAGAAATAAAAAAGAAAGATTGATCTTAGAGTCAATCATAAGAGAAACTCTACAAGAACTAAAAGAATAACCTATACTATAAGTAAAGGATATATGAGACTTAATAGAATAAGTATTTGACTTCAAAGTCCTCAGTTTTAAACTTCTTTGGAGGATTATCAATAATAGCAAATGTAGCTTGGTCCCTTTCTCTCTTCTTGTTCTTAGGATTATCGAGGCATTGATTCTTATAATGTCCCATCTTGTGGCAATAATAGCACTCTATTTTAGAGAGCTCAATCTTCCCATGATTTTTCTTTGGCCCCTTAAACTTCTTATGTCCTCCTTTCTTCTTGAAATGAGCATAGTAGGCATTTGAGGTATTTTCTTCATCTTCTTGCTTACCTCCTATCAAAGAAGATGGGCTTCTTCTTGAATATAGGAATACCACATTTCTTCTAAGGATGGAGAATTCTTCCAACTACTAATTCCAATTGCAAAGGCATTCCAAGATTTTGGTAGTCCTCGAAGGGCAGCAATCACAAGATCTTTTTCGGGGACTATTTCATCAACAACTTGTAGTTCATCTCTTCTTTGGGAAATTCTTACAAAATAGGAGGATACTGTATCATCTTTGGTCATTTTGACAATTCGAAGTTCATTCTTTAGACTTGCCACTTGTCCAATATTCTTGATTGTAAATAGCTTGGATAGAGCATCGTACATTTTTATTATAGAATCTAGCGTGGATATGTAGGGAATCAAGTTGTCTTTAACTCCATCCACAATTAGGTTCATGACAATAATGTCATTTTCTTTGTACTTTTCTTTTTCAACATCATCTGAAGGTACTTTGACTTTTCCTTGTTACCTTATTCTTTGCAAGGATGAGATCCATCCTTGTTTTCCATGCTCTAAAGTGAGGCTCCTTGAATTTTGTTCTTAGATTTCATTGATGATGCCATACATATTTTTGTCAATGTCACCCTTGCTTGATATAGGTTCTCTCCTTCAAGGTAGCTTATAGTAGCTCAAGATTGGTATATGACTTTCTTCCTCCCAGTAGATGAAATCCTTCAATAGATCTTCAAAAGTCAAATAATGACACTCCTCTTCTTCTTATGACCTTACATGAATTCTTATGAGAGTAATTGACCTTCAAGCTGCCTTTTCCTTCTTCTTCTTCATCTTAGCTCTAATAACATGTTAGAAAATCAGAAAGGCGGAAAGATTTTCTCATCTAGATAATTACTTGTGATATATGTGAATTCTTATTAGCTTCTTTTATGTCTTCTTTTATCTTCTTATCATCAAGCAACTATCAAAACCAAATGCATGAAGATAAAAACAACAAGTAACACAGTATGTAAGCTCTCAGCCAAGGCAAAACCCCTCTTCTAGGGGAAAACCCAAAAATACTCTTCTCTTCCTTTAGAACCAAATCAGATGAGACAACCAAGACCCTTTGACCAAGACAAAGAAATTCTCCAATCCACCAAGTCAGCCTCCCAAGATAGTCCTTCCAATAAACTTCTAATCAGCAATGATCAACCTTCTCAATATTGCAACAATCACAAATTTCAGCCATCCTGCAACAGTATTTCGGCCTTACTCTAGACCAGCAATTTTGGCCCCTTACTGCAACCTAGAAACTCGTACGTGTGACAAAAATGAAAGAATTTCGGCTTCCTTTTTGCTAGACAAATGTTTCCTTCTTCTTCGCTATGATTCTTCTCTCCTAGTTATTTCACACTTCTTCCTCTTGCAACTGTAGATCAAAAATTGCTTGGTAACTGGTCAAATGAGATAGAGTTGCACTTCTATATATAGCCTTTTGTGTGGTCGAATTCCCTTAATGAGGCCAACTTGTATTCTCTTGAGGCCGACTTCGTAGAGTGACAAATGACACTTTTTATATAAAAATAATTTTCTTCTTTGATACAATAAGCCTAATAAGGGTCTAGGAAAAGATGACATGGACAATGACTCATGACATAAACCCTAGAAGCACACATTGAGTGCTTTTACCTAGAAACAAAATAAATAGAGCATGAAATCCATGCTTATAAATAATTTTTCTTTTCTTTCTTTTGATAAATACATTACATCGTGACTTAAATACAATTATGAAGACCGATACTAGCTACATTTCTCAATATTTTTATAGTTTTTGATAGTCTCATAAGAGGCAACTAAAATATTGTTTTGGAGGGAGAACCATATTTAAAATTCAAAACTTTGGAGGTAAAATAATTCGAATTTTGTTTTAGAAATTTTTGGCCCAAATCCCTAGCCGAATTAGGGTTTCCATAATTTTATTCTTCCTTAATGAAAGTTTTATGTCATCGCTGCCACTTCATTTTGCTTCATTTGCCTGAGCCAATTGAATATTGCCACATCGGCAACCCTTTGGGATTTTTGCCCACATCAAGGGGCTTGGACCTTTGACCAAGCATATCTCTCCAACCGTGAGACCTCTTGTGACGATCCACATACTGTTGGAATCGGTATGACGATTAGAATCCAATGGCAAGGGTGTTCAAGACAAAGTCATTGATCTGCATCATCAAAAATCCTCAACAAATGTGGGGTGTGCTCATCGTCCAGGGAATGCAAACCCTAGGGCTAGGGTTTCATAAATGCATCATCTCATCCATGATAACCAGCATACCAAGGACATCAATGACGACATCCTGCACTTGCTTTGATATCCTGCACCCACTATAATATCCTATACCCACTTTGACATCAATGACAACATACTCAACAGTGTTTTGTTTAGAGTACAACTGCTAAGTTCCTATAGACTGTGGAGGTACCTTGTAAGTTTGTATCATTGGAATGATAAGTTGATTTGAAGAGGAAAATCATTGTGCATGTGGGTTATTAATTTATTGTTTCCACCGTTCATTTTTCTAGCCATATGTGTGATTGTTGCATGTTCAAAAATATTTATGTGATTAAATAAGTTTAGATCTGATTTATTTAATTAAGAGAAACATAGGACAACACTCATCTAGAGCCTTTGAAAAATTTGACATGCTATTAGAGCTATATCTCTGATTGAGATCCTCGAAGGTTTACAACAATAAATCAACTACTAAAATCAAAGACCAATAGTTAGAAAGTTTCATTATTGTTGCTTGAAGGACTAAGCACTCTTACAATATATATATATATATATATATATATATATATATATATATATATACTGGTCCAGAAAGTTTGTGCATTTGATCTCAGAGATGGTAGTAGCTAATCTCAAATTTGCGGACAAACTTGGATTGGCGCAAAATTCCTTCCTTGCTAAGAGGGAGTGTTGAGAAATATAGCTTGAACAAGAGCTTCTTCCACAACTTAGGTGTGAAGATGCAAGAAGTAGTTCGAGACAACTTCTAGTGACAACTCAACAAAGAGGAAATAATACCATCTTGTAATTTCACTAAAATAAATAAAAGTGAAAATCAAATTTCCCATGTTCTCCTAGCCTTAGAAATCTAAATGAAATATTCTAGAATATTAGTGAATTAGATTTGTTCTAATCTTAGCCATACATCTCATTCTTGAGATAAGGTGTTTGCTAGGATAAAGAAGATTAGTTGCTGAGATATAGGAAATTAGCTGCTAGGATTTAAGATATTATTTATCACTCTCAAAGCATAAATAGGATAAGATGGGGGAATTTGAAACACACATGGAAACACTTGAAAGACGCAGAGACCAAGAGAAGGAGAGTGCATCTCAAAGGAGAAAGTGTAGATCTGCTATAGCAAACAGCAAGAGGGAATCCACACAGTAGTAGCATATACAGTTGTACAACAATAGCTGCTGCCTTCTTTCCTCAGCAGAGCCATACTTCTATTTCAGCAGGTTATACTTCTTTGTTCTGCAGTGTTTATTTACTGTGCAACTGCTAGGTTACAACAGATTATGGGGGTACCTTGTAAGCTTTGATCAATGGAATGATAAGCCGATTTGAAGGGGAAAATCACTGTGTATGTGTATTATTCATTTATATCTTCAACTGTTCATTTTTCCAGCCGTGTGATTGTTGCATCTGCCGAAATATTCATTTCTGTGATTAAATAATTTTAGATGTGATCTATTTAATTAAGATAAACATAGGACAGCAGTCCTATAGCACATTTGGAAAATTTGACACTGTCTGTCTTTCTGTGTCAATAGGGATTGGGATTGATGATTGTTCTTCTAGTGGATGTTTGATTTGTAACAAAGTATGCAGGACGACACAACTTGCAGCATTGAAATGTTTGTTGCACTTGTGCTATTCATATAATGTAAACTGTTGGAGTTTCAAAGGAGCTAAAAGGGAAAGAAAGTGCATAAATGACTACAAAAAATAATTCTGATGCAAGCATGGCTTCAAGTCTAAGAGAGCAAGTAGAGTGGGGATACTTTAACACAAGAAAGCCACTCATCTCAATGGCACCACAGAATGAAATTTCACCATCACCCTGAGAAAAATGCATGTCACCCATACTAAGATTGGCACCCTCAATAAAAACAGGGAGGTACACTTTAGAGCCCTTGCTGAGATTTTTTATGTCACAATTTCCACCATTCTCACGGCCAGGAATGGTTCTTGCAGCTTCAGCTGCAATTCTTTCCCAATTAGCTGTCCCTTTTTCCACCTGCATCCACATGTCTGCATCAGGATACTAGGAGCAGCGAATGGAAAAACAAAGGGAGAAAACAGTGCTGTCACCAATTTATGATTTTGATATGAAGAAATTTTAAAATGTTAATGATAAGATAAAGATAATAGAAGGCATAAACATGAAAAACGTTACATTTTTTCACTAGAAGAGTACTGAATTTAAAATATTGAGATGGATGGAAAGTCATAACGACATATTAGAAAGAAATTGCCTCTTATTTATCTAACTAAAATATATTAGTTTTTCTATGATCGAACCATCAAAAGTTCATGACCTTAAACACCCAGTCCTTTTTAGTCCCAATTTTGTGATAAAGATGTATTTGTAAATTCGTCCTTCAGTACTTCTCTATCTGGTCAATGAAGTAACTATTGTGTGTCAATGATGTAACTATTTTATCAAGTTGAGTGGATCATAAGTTGAGGCAGAAGGTCATTCATTATGAAGACGTTGTTAGGAAGTCCTTATTAGTTGAATGCACTCGTGTCCCAACCACCATGCTTGTGGACCTCTTGTTGAAATTTGGTTACCGGAGGACAGGTGGTTCCCTAAGGCTTTGATCTTTTTCTTTTAACTAGAGTTTATTATTGAAAAGAATTTTGATAACAATGGAAACCTGGCAGTGCATGAATTCTATTGAGCAAAGGAAACCTTACATCAGAAATCATGCAGCAGGTTGAGGATAAGTAGTGCATGTGTGGAGCAACATTGTTTCCGTGGTTCCTTACATTGATACAGCAATGTGTGATGGAATCTATCAACTTTCTGATTGGGTCTGCGAGTGTGGAGAACTTTCTTGAAAGAGATAACTCATAGATGTTATTAGCTACGGCTGATTTTTTTTTTTTAACTAGAACGGTTATATTATTGAAAAAAAGTGCTGATATGGCAGAGCCTATGCAGCCAGTATACATAGATTCTCATTCAGAGCAGCAATTACATCAAATTCGCCAAGAGCCTTTTAAGGAATAATGGTTATGTGCGGAGCTTCAGCATTTAGGCTTATCATTCCTTCGTGAAGCAAACAGCCGATATTGACGGTCTATACGACACAGTTTGAATCTCTGGCCTGTGAGCTTTTCTTTGAGGGGCCAATATCGTTGATACATTAAATACACAGCTGAATGTTTGTTGAAACCTGAGGATTCTTGAGGTCCTTCTTGCTGACTATTGCTTTTATTATCACCTCTGAGTCTCCAAAGACTGCTATTTCACTTGGATTTACATTTTTGACAATTTGACATGCTTTCCATAAACTTAAGATTTCTGCTTGATTGTTGGATTTCAGTCCTAGACCCCAGCTGAATTCTTCTTTGTTTCCATTGGGGTAATAGATCACCCCGCCTGCACCCGATCTTCCCGGATTGCCCTTTGAGGCACCATCAAAGAAGACAGCGTGCTTTCCTTGAGATTTCCACCACTGGTGAAATCTATCCTCCGGAATGCGAATCTGCCAATTTTCCATGTAGGCAGTGCGAAGATTTGCTGAGGAGCTGATCTTGCCGGTGAAAGGAGCCAACCACAACCTTTCTTCGGGCCGAAGAGTATGATCCTCTTTGATCTGTGAGTGGATCAAGGTCTCTAGAAGGAGGGATTTGGCCTGATCCGCCACTCTAGCTGCTGTCATTTCTTTATTGTTGAAAATGGTTTCGTTTCGGGCCAGCCAGATCTTCCAGCAAACATATTTGGGAGCGGATGTCCACACCTTTTGCCATAAAGATTTGCTGACTATATTGTAGGGATAAGCAGCATTCCAAGAGAGAAACATGGATTCAATCGTACAGTGAGTAGGAGTGTGCACATTCAGTCCAGCTAGAAAGAGGTGCCAGACCTCGTTCGGGAAGTCGCATTCCAGGAACAGATGACCTGTAGTTTCCAGCGCTGCTTTGCAATGAGCACAGCGGTGGGGGCCTGCTATTTTCCTCTTGCAAAGGTTTTCTCCTGTCAAGATTTTGTTTTGAAACAGGATCCAGAAGAAGAATTTAATTTTGGGAATGCTAAGATTATCCCAGATCAGTTTCCAAACAGCCCCAGGATGAGTCGAATCTTTCCTACTTTGAAGTTGAAGGTATCCATGCTTTGCTGTATAGACCCCAGTTTTCCCCCAGCCCCATTGATCTGCATCATCTAAGTGCACTGGGGCGTAGTCAGTGATTGCTCTTTTGAATAGAGCGAGCTGTGAGTGCAAGTGCGCTGGTGGCATGGGAATGTTCCATTGTGTCCAGTTGCCATTGGTGTCCCAGACAGAGATATCGATCAGTTTCCTTATTCCTTGCGCTTTGAGCCAGTCTCTGAGGTCTACAAAGTCATTGGATTCGTTAAGAGGAGGGTAGCCCAGAACGCTGTCTCTCCAAATCTTGATATTTTCCCCATTTCCTGGCACTCTGTATAAATGAGAAATGAAGAAAGGAATGCTTCTGCTGCAGAGTTTCCACACTTGCGATGCTTTGGAAAGATTGTCAGTTGTGTATCGGGACAGAGGTCGATTCTGCAGGTATTTAATTCTGAAGATTTGGCTGACCGGATGTTGAGGATTCTTGATTAACTGCCACAGAAGTTTACCACCCAGTGCTAGATTTGCGGTCTGGGGGTCTCGTATCTGCAAACCTCCTTCCAGAATGGGCCGTCTCACGGTATCCCAGTTGATCAAATGGAATTTGCTTTGGTTGCCGCGGCCTCCTTTCCACAAAAAATTCCGAATGAGTCGAGCAATCTGATCTGAGATAGCTTTGGGGGCGAGCATCAGTGCTGCCTGGTAAGTGGGTAACTCTGATAGGACCGCCTTAACAAGAATAAGTTTGCCCCCCGTGGAGAGCCAGAATCCTCCCCACGCGCTAATTTTCTTCTTAAACTTCGCTATGAAATCTTCCCAGAGTTGGTTTCGATTGGATCTAAGCGTGATTGGCAATCCCAGATACTTCAGCTTGTCCCATTCAGCAAAGCCAATGAAGCCCAGATCATTGGCAATTTTGTTAATGGTGAATTGATCGGTGTTCCAACCATAAACATCACTCTTCTTCTCACTTATTAGCGCTCCGGATATACTGCAGAACTTCTGGAGAGTATTTCTGAAGGAGCTTGCCACTCTGACAGATGCGCCCCCAAGCAGAATCGAGTCATCAGCAAATAAGGCATGGTTCACTGGTTCAATGCCATTTGCGATTCTTATTCCAGGGCTGCTACCATTGCTTTTATCTTTGGTGAGTTTTCTGCTTAAGGAGTCCGCCATGAGAATATAGAGGAAGGGGGAGAGAGGGCAGCCCTGTCTCAGCCCTCTGGTGGCCAGAAAGAAGTTCGCCGGTCTGCCATTAATCAATGGGGCGATTCAGGTCTTATCTATACAGGCTTTGATCAAATTTATGAACTCTTGACAGAACCCGAAGGCAGAGAGCACCCTATACAAGAAGGATCTGTTAACTCTGTCAAAAGCATTACACATATCTAGTTTAATGAGCATACCTTGTTCTTTGCGGGCGTGACTGGAGTGCAGAGCTTCTTGGACTTGGATGACATTGTCCAGAATATGACGACCTTGCACGAATCCACCTTGAGCTGGAGAGATCAACTTTTGCAAGAGAGGTTTAAGCCTATTTTCCAGGAGTTTGGCCATAATCTTATAGGAGGCATTACATAGTGAGATTGGCCTATATCTATCAAAAGATCCAGGGTTTGCTTCCTTGGGAATTAGGGCAAGGAATGTGGAATTGATTCCCCCACCCACCTTTGCCTTTCTCAAGATCCCTTGGGTCATTTTTAGCAGATCGAATTTAATTAGCTCCCAGCAAATTTTGTAAAAATGTATTGAAAATCCATCGGGGCCAGGAGCTTTATCCTGCTCCATTGACCACACTATCTTATGGATTTCTTCCTCCGAGACTGGTGTCAAAAGGCAGTTGTTGTCTTCAGGGTTGACCAACTTCGGAATACTTGATAGGAATTCGATAATGTCATCCTCACTCCCATTTCCTTCAGCAGTGAGTAGATTCTGGAAATGTCCCTCTGCTGCTGCCTTGATTTGTTCGAAACCTTTGCATACCTGACCATTGGCTAAAGTGATTTCGTTGATATGATTTTTTGAAAGTCTGGCCCTGTATTGTTTATGGAAGTAAGCAGTGTTTCTGTCTCCAGCTTTTAACCAAAGGCTACGGGACTTCAAGCGCCAGTACTGCTCTTCGTTCTGAAAGAATGGTAAACTCTCCTTTGCTCATTGTTTTCCACTAATAGATCTGTTAGAGAAATGTCTTTTTTTTCCATGTCGAATTGCAATTCTTCCAGCTGAAGAACAGCCTCTTTTCTCTGAGAAGTGGGTGTTTTATTGGCTTTTTTAATCCAGTCTTTTAGAGCCTTTTTTGTACCCTTTATCTTCTGCTCCCATACATAGCTAGGAGAGCCCGTGATCTCAGTTTTCCAGGCAGATTGCACTGTTTCGTGGAACCCATCTATTTCTGCCCAGAGAGGGTTAAACCGAAAAGGCAGAGGGCCTAGGTCTTCTTCATCTTTGATACACAATAAAATTGGTTTATGATCAGATGTTAGTTTTGGTAGAATCTTAGTTAGCACAATTCTGTTGTCCAGCATAATGGTGCTACTGAAAAGGAACCTGTCCAATCTTGCTGAGATGTGTTCTCCCGCTGTCCTATTATTGGTCCAGGTATAAGCTCCTTTAACAGGCTTGAAGTCTACGAGGTCCCACTGTGTAATAAGGTCTTCTACAATGGGAAGGAAGGGATCCCTTGAAGAGCTCCCTCCTCTCTTCTCATTAGGATCCAGCACAATATTCAGATCTCCTCCTAAAATTAAATTTTGCAGATGGTGAAGCTCTAGAAAGGCTGAGAGTGACTTCCAGCACTCTTTCTTTTCCTCATAATGTACTGGAACATATAAATTAATCAGTGCCAGAACTGTGTTGCTTGCTTTATGTCTAAGTTCAGTAAAGATCCAGTGTTGAGATTCATGGGTTCTTTCTAGTGAAAATTTTTTTTGAGACCAGAAGGTGCCTATTCCCCCTGCTGTTCCTCTTGCACTGATTGTCTTTCCTGAGTCAAATTTCCACTTGTTGTTACTTATGTTCAGAAGATGCTCCCCCTCTATTTTTGTCTCTTGAAGCATTAGGATGTCTACGGATTCCATTTTCAGTAGATCTTTGATTGCTTCTGCCTTATTGGGATTCCCCAAACCCCTACAGTTCCAAGAGACTATCTGCATCATTTAAAACTGGAGGGTATAGGTCCACCCCCCTTGGGGGTCCTTAATCTGGTATTCCTTCCTAGAGTCATCTCAATGGTGGACTGACTGCCTAGGGTTTTTTGTCTTTCAGATTCCTCTTCCCTAGTTTCTCTATTAGATTTCCTACCAACTCTCTTGGATGGCCTCTCAAAGGTCTCATCATCCGAGGATCCCATAGTTTCTGTGTTCTTCTTTTTAGACTTAATAATATCTGCATAAGAAGGGGAGGAGGTGTTACCTTGAGAGGGGATTAAGATGATACCAGTTTCTGGAGCTGTGTTGTTGTTCGGCGGGGTTGGTCCATCCGTCTCTGCTTCTGGAAGGTCTGGCTGTGGGGTTAGAGATTCAAAGGGGTTCTTATCTACTTATGTTCTGTCTTTGTCCTTGCTTCCTGCTGTTTGGTTCTCTGCGTTTTCTTGCCCAGCTTTGTTCTCCGCTCCTTTGCCCTTGTTTTTGTTATTCTGTCTGCTGTTTGATGTCTTCTTGACTTGGTGCCAGTGCTCTCCTTGTTCTTTCTCTGCTAGCTCTTCATTTTTTTTCTTGCAATACCTGGCAAAGTGCCCGTGTTCATGGCAATGTCGGCACTTGAAAGGGAGCTGTTCGTAGTCAAGCTCCTGAATATGAGACCAATCTGCTACCGTGAGCTTGATGGCTTCAGGCAGCCCGACTTCAAGGTCAACTTCGACACAAATACGAGTGCAGGAATACTGATCCTTCCTTGGCGCCTGGTCAATGTATTTCCCAAGGGCGTTGCCAATCGACTGTAGAGATCTCTGATTCCAGCAGTGGAGGGGGAGGTGGGGGAGTCTCACCCAAACTGGAACTGCCGTGGGCACATCCTGAGCGGGGTCGAAGTCTGGCGACCACTTGTTCAGATAGAGACCTCGAGGGCCCATAAAGTATGGCCCGTTTCGGAAGATCAAACTTCTGTCTTCCACATTATCAAAGACGAAGACAAAAAAGCCTTTCCCCACGAAATGACTCTTGATGTTCTCCTTTACCAGGGGAATCCAATTCCTATTCACCCAGTCTTCGACAGCCTTCGGGGAGGACCAAAGCCCAGTTAACTGGCCAATAAGGCCCCTCTCTGCCAGATTCAGGGCAAATCTGCATGTTTCCTCCACAGGCAAAGAGACCGTGGGAATACTGACCAGTTTCTTCACAAATTTCTGCTGGGATCCTGAAGGGGGCCGATTGCCCAAGCCAGCAACGAGGGTAATGAAAGCAGCGAGCTCCGGGGAAGGAGGGGAGGCCGCAGGACCTCCACCGGGATCCATGGTGGGGAGGCAGGCACCGACCAGGCGCTGCTAGGGCAGCAGCAGGTCGAGCATGAGCGCGCGCAGCCAGAACAGTAAATTTGGTGATGATTTTAAACATGACCTAAGATGGTCATTTTAAAATCATAAAGATGTGCATATAAGGCAAAGCAAATAATGCGCTATATTAAACTATATACCATAGTTCAAATAAGGAATGCGTTAAAGCCATTTATATAAAATCCAACGCAAAGGATATAAGGTTAATACATATGGTATATGAAACCAACGCGCATATGGCATAAGGATAAGCGAAGGTATATGGTAGGAAAGGGCGCATATAAAATGGAGGACGGCTATGTAAAAACTATATACTTGATGTATAATCATGAGGATTTTAATGTATAATCACAGCGAGAATACCAGTAATTGCTAATCACGGGAATATCATTACGTATAAACACGTGATGGTAACAATTCGCACATATCATCATTAGAACCTTTATTAATTGCTGGGTCGTGCATATCATTCAAAAATATGCCAGCCAATTGGTAATCACACTGCATATCATTAAACCCGCAGCACAGGTAACGTAATATTCAAAATAAGCAAAACAATTTAGCATCTCAACAACACTGGGATTGGTGTTAGCCCTGATGACCTTCTTCTTTATCCACAAATAAACCAAATGCGTTATGAACTCGGTCAATTCATGACCGTTTAGACCTCAGTCCTCATTGCCAGAGCTCAGAAAGAAGGCGTTTTGAAGCAGCAAAATAGTGCAAACATCATTCCGGAGAAGCGAGAAGGCGTTTGAAGCAGCGAAATAGTGAAAATCATTCCGGAGAAGCAAGAAGGCGGATTTAAGAAGGGAAATCGTTCCGGGTTCAACGTTCAGAGATAGCAGATTTTCGGGATTAAGTCAGGTAACAGTGAAGTTTATTTACGCTCGGCGACTGTGGGATATTGCTTGTCATTAACCATTAAATTGTTTGCCTTGCCACCAGTTTAATTGACCGAAATAATAGGGATTTGGAGCGCCCGGTTACACTCCACGCGCTCATTGACAGTCAGGTAATGCTACAAATCCGTGATTATCTCCAGTTGACAGCACTTACGGATATGTTGATAAGATTTTGATGCGCAGCATTTTAATGAAAACTCAGTGCATGGATAACACGTTAGGAGTTTTAACGGAATGCTGTGTTGAAGTCAAGAACAGAGTTGTTATGGCATGGCGGTAGTTGTTGACTAAATGCGCACTGAACCTTGTTCTGTTGAGTGAATTTTGCGCATTAACATTCTAACAAACAGTTAACATGAAAATTGAAAACGCCATAAACACTTGCTGCCACTGCATTTTTGTTTTTGTTTTAACCAAAACAGGGGATCGAATGCCGGATAGTTAAGTGAACTGTTGGCTGCCAAAGGGAGTCGGGTTGTTGAAGCCGTGTTTATATTTGGTTGAGGCCAAGAGCCTTTTTGCATTTTTATGGTTTTTATGATGAGTCTGCAAGCAAAAAATTTTGCAAATGTCTTTGCTTAGGCCGAGAACATTTTGGAAATTTTGATTTGATGATGAGGCCGAGAGCACTCTTTAGTTTCTTTGTTTTATATACACAGTAAATCATGTTTTTTTTGCGATGAGTAAACATGGTTATTGATGTATGTGTATTTAATTTAAAAAAACAGAGACCGGTATATTAACAGAAGAGATATACAGGTGTTGATTGCATTAAACAGGGAATTCAAATAGTGCTGTTGCAAGGGAATATATCAGAGGGCAGAAT